>JASAND010004119.1:0-44892 GCA_030248195.1 Trissonchulus latispiculum | reverse complement strand
TTCAACAACGTTACAAACAAAGGTGGCTTGGTTAAATTTAAGAAGTTTGGCTGTGGAATCATTGTGTTATTTGGTTATTTATTTGAATATTGTCGTTTTCAAGAGATTTTGCTAGTCTACTACTCGCTCACTTTAAGTCAGCCCTCTTATACAGATATAATAAAAGCCATATCACAATTGTCTTGTCAGCCGTAATGATTGCAAACTATTAAACTAGCCATTACTATAACCAAGCAACAGCTTCAGCTCATTAAATTCGACTAAACAGATTATTACTGTATAGAACATAATATACGTAATATACGTAATATAGACACGCCTGGCTTTGCTCACTGCTGTGATGAAATGCTAATATATAGAAATAATAGATTGAAACTGCTAAAATTAGAAGTCAAATATAATTATGGAAATATAAGCTCGGTATTAATGATAAACAACTTTATACGGAAGTCTTACTGTGAACAAAGATGAAATTAACAAGACTGCACTTTTTATCAGACTTTCTTTAGATAGGAAAACATGATTTGCCTAGAATTAGTTCTCTTGTCTGCACAAACAGGGGTAGAAATCAAAGGAGGAGGGGGCAGCCAATGAAGATTTTTCTGACCTTTGAAGCAAACATTGAGATCTTATGGTGAAATCATCCATTCGGAATGTCTGTTATATATAAATGTGTCCTGTAACATATAGTGCTTAATGGGCATGATGGAATTTATCTGGAATTAAGACAAGAGTACAACTGTTAGTATGCTTGTTTCCTATTGCTAAAGTTATAGCCTTTAGATCAAGAAACCTAGTTACTTGTTAAATATCAAAGGTTGCATACAAATACTACAAGTAGATACTTCTATGTAGAATATAGAAAAACGTATAAGTGTAGTTAGTCACCAGATTTTGCTAGCATTGCCAGTAAAAGTCTGCTAAAACTGTTGTGTTCATGATAGGGCCCATCCTAAATTCTAATTCTCATTACATATTTTAATAAGCTCATCGCTTAGTGATGCCGCACCCACTTTCGAAAGGTCGTGGCAACATTCTCAGCCAAACAAAACTGTTCAAAGACGTACTGTAAGCAAAAGCAATAGTTCCCGCAACTTCTAATGACAGTCAGTTGCAGGCTTGACTTTGGACTATTTAATGCCGTTTGGTAATCCGTCCGTTCTATTTCCAAGGTTCTGGTACATACATTACATAAACGTTCTTTGTGTGAGGAAAGCATGCCGACGGGAAGGATGAAGTTTGGTCCAAGCAAATAGTGACCACAGAAATTAAAGAGAAAGACTAAATTAAATTAAGATTAGATCAAAGAAATGTAAGCGTGTAGCTAACGAAGGTAAGTGCTCGTGAAAAAGTGCACATCTTCAAGGTAGAGATGAGATCAGGGCCGAGAATGCCCGGCCCGGTCCGGCCCGGCCCGTCCAGACCTGATGTCCAGTCAGGGCCGGGCCGGGCCGCGCAACTCCCAACGGAAAAAGCCCGGCCAGGCACGCCCAAAAGCCCTGTCCGGCCCTGCCACGCCCTTACGTTTTTCACATATTAATCTGTTGCACATGTACACTTTCCAATTCTAATATTTGTGTTTGCCTTCCTGACTTCAAGTTTCTTGCTTTCTTTGCACCAAATGATTTGTTTAGTATTGTTTAGTGTACGAAAAGTATTGTTTGAGTTTGCATACGGTTTTTCGAAATTTTAGTTGATAATGAGTGCCTGTTTGTGTTTTTTATGTCTGCTTTTGAGTAACAAAAACTTAACCTACTATGTAACTATTTTAAACTCACTAAAACAATAAACCAGTTCGGTAATTCGACCTCCGCTAATTTATTCTTCCGATTTATTATTCTCTTGACTAATTTCCTTAGTAGGGTGGAATTCTGAAATATTCGTTATGCATAATTCATTTAAGAGAACATGTATATACTTTGGGTCCCGAAAATAAGATGCACATGATTGTACACGTCTCAAAACGCCATAGTAGAATTTTTTAAAAAAGTAGGGCTTTTCAGGCCCGGGCCGGACCGCGCAGACCTAAACGGCACTCAGGGCCGGGCCGGGCCAGAGCCTGAAATTTTTGACACAGGGCCGGGCCGGGCAGACCTAAAATTTGAGCAGGGCCGGGCCGGGCCGGGCCTGAAAATTCGGCTCTGATCTCATCTCTACTTCAAGGACACCAGACGATAAAGACCGTACCCCATCCGATAAGTGCCTACAGACTCTGCGTGCAAAGTAGAGCAAGATCTCTCAGTACCAAGTGGGTAGAGATAATGCACCCAGCAAACCCAAAAACCTGACACGGCGTGGTGCTCCCAACCCGGAGATTCAAGAATTGAGAGGTCAGAGTAGGGGGTTTCTCAATTTTCCGAGATGGTATAGCAACGGGATATAAGTGTGAATCTATGCTAAATCCCAAATATATATCGTCCGATTGCTGAGTAGGTTGGACAATAGCTTTCGCCACACCAATCACAAAACCCGTCACTATACCGCAATAAAAATGTGTGTTACTAAAAGAGTGTAAGTAGGGGTAGTCAAAAAATCATAAACATGGAATTCCCAAAGCCATCCACTTTGTAGTAAATTAATGCATAATTTTATTAAATGTATAAGGAGCTGACGAAATGCTAAAAGGCAGCACGGTGAAAAGGCAGTCGACGCAATTCCAAAAAAGCCAAGATATTTCTGGTTCATCGCAATGCCAATATGGGAATAACCTGATTTGAGGTCAAGTTTAACTAGAAACCAGCTAGGCTGACAAACTCAAGAGCCCTGGCAGTACCCTCCAATGAAAACCTAAAGTGTACTGCATAGTGATTGAGAGCAGAACGGTCTAATATAAAACGTAGTTTATTACGGTAGTGGGACACTTCGCCACACTTTAATTGCTCTCCTTATAAACATGAAAAGAATGGCGTTTACACTCATGTGGAGACGAGAAGGAAAGGGAGGGGGCAGGATAAACTATATATGTGTTAAATGTGTTTTGTACATTACTGCAATAAAGTAGTTAGCCAATACAATTTTCTATTGTTTTTCAAGACTTCTAAAGCACTGTTAACTCTGAAAATTACAATTTCACATATTTTCTTTCAAACTCTTCACAACGCTTCAAAAGCAATTTTTTAATACAACTTTTCATCTTTTTTCTTTTTTTTTTTTTATTTTATATTACTATATATTATATACACACAACAACATATATAAACTCCCCCCCCCCTCTCCACTCCCCCCCCCCCACTTCACAAACCATCCCCCCCCATCCCCCTTCCTACTACGGCCAAGCTCCCCCCTCCCCAAACTCCAACCACAACCCCCGATCACCCGCTCCCCCCCCCCCCCTCCCACTTCTACACCCCATCCTCCCCAACTTAATTATTTCTTAATTATCCCATTCCCACACTTTCCCGCCCCATTTGAAATTTTCCCACACATTCGCATTAGTTCACAATTTTCATTCATTGATTTATCCAACGCACTCCACCCACAACCTACCCCCCTCCCCCACCCCACCTCCCTCCCAAACCACCCTAATTTCCATTCCACCCCCCCCCAAGAATGACACTGTTTCACTTTTCTCACCCCACACCACACACCCCCCCGCCACACCTCTTTATTTATACACACTCTTTAACACCCAGAAGAGGAAAGCCTATACTAGACAGGACATTATGCATTCCATACAATCTTAATTCCCCCCAAAGAAGACACAAAACAACAAAGTGTTCCAAAAAGGACTGTAAATACAGTTTGTATTAAAATCAGCCAGGAAGCGCAGTGCTTACAGTCTACAGACTACAGAAATTGCCATGAAATGTATACGTCGTACACTCTTAGAAATGTTCCTGTAGAAACTACAGGAATCACTTTTGTAGATGATAAGTACAAAAGCTTTTGTAGAAAATACAGGTTGAGTCTTGTATTTTCTACAGGTCATCGTTGGTAGTGTTTACCGGACATACTTTGGTAGAATTGATTAAAAAAGTTAGACCAGTATTCAGTACAAATGAAACCTGTAGTTGTCACTGGTTTACAGATTTGCTCACAGGAAAGTACTCGATACGCTGATAACGCAAATTTTGTATATAAGGGCGACAGTGGTCATAATTTTTGAAGACTGAAATTTTTGAATTTTTTCAAATTTTCCGTCTTCCAACATCCAGTGGGTGTTTTTTTGTAACGGCCGCTCCCTGTCGAAAATATTTTGGGAGCGGCCGCCCCCACACCTGCCCCCCCCCCCTCTGAAATAACAGGTCGCTCCAGTAAAATTTACAGGTTTTGCCTTGTAAAAATACAGGTTTGGTATCTGATATAGGATTGTAAATAAAGTCGAACAGAACTACAGGTTTCTTTTGTATTTTCTAAAGGAAATTCCTGTAATAAAAACTACAGGTTTGCTTAGTATTTTCTACAGGAAACTCTTGTAATTTTTACTATTCCAGAGACCGGTAAAAATACAAAATTTACTTTTGTGGAAAGGAGCACAGGAGCACTTTTGTAGAGAACTACAAGAATTCCTGTAATTTCTACAGGAGTCTTTTTAAGAGTGTAGGCACATGGTGAAGTTAGACGCTTCGAGAAGTGCAGACAATTTCCAAAGTACAAAATTTTGGAATTTATGAAATACATTTAACTGTTTTAATTTTTTAAATTTTTAAAGTTACAGTTACGTCTTTTAAGTCGACCAGAAAAAGACATTCCGGAACTTTTACAGAAAAAATACAAAGTAATCTTGGTGTCTCTCAGCAAATCGGCGGTGTAAGGGAAGCAGGCACAGGAAAGAATGGTAAACCTGATGTTGGAGTTCAGCTGGTTGCGCTGTGGTGTAGTGGTTAGCACGTCTGCTACGGAGTCAGAAGGGCCGTGGTTCGAAACCCGGCTGGGCCAATTCTTTGCTTTCAATGGTGAGTGAAAGGCTGAACCTCCCTCTTCCCTTCTCTCTCCTGGTTTCGTGGGTACAAGAATGCCTGACGCCTCCTGTTTGGGCTTGTGTTGGTTGCTTCTTGGTCTTTAGTATATTGGAAAATGATTCGAAGTTCAGGAAATACAAGTACATAAAACTAAAAATTAGAAATTTCCAATTGCTCCAATAAATACATCGATGTGTCAAACAAACAAATTTCGCATCGTTTTTTGGCACTTTGGGAAGTGTCTAAAATGGTTGGGCACTTCTCGAAGTGTCTCACTTCGCCATCTGCCTGCGACATATATATCTTACGCCAACTGTCCAGTCAACAACTCTACTATGGCTGCTTAATTGGTCTTAAATGGTAATTATCTAAGACTATCTTAGCTAATGTTAGCTAATCTTACTAATTATCTAATACATGATTATAGCAGCCGCAAAACAGACTTGTAGAAGAAGAAATTGCCGGTCGCATCGCTGGCCTTCCCCGTATACCGCATCACATAATGAGTCCCCGTATCAAAGGCTTGATTAACGACTGCATTCTCCAGCTTTATGGTGATACCCTCCATTTCTTTGGACAACTGTGCGGCAACCGCTGAAAAAGAAGAAATTAAAGAAAAGTTATGAAAGTCTGTCTGCAAATGCATATGTTAGTCTCTTTGAAATCTGAGCAAACAGAAATGTTGATATTCCTGATATGGAAGATCAGCTGATGGCTCGGTGGTGTGACGGTGATAGGTATTTTTACAGAGGGTACGACCTACCCCCAAAGTTACGCTTCCTAATTCGAAATGAAAGCTTTCACCAAAAACAAACCATGTTGAATGTTGAATATTGAATGTTGAAATACGAAGTGCTCCTGGCTTTCGTCTAGGTCACGTTTGGTTATTGGCGCCTCCCGTGTTGGGTTTCCGGCGTACCTTTGCGTACAAGCAAGCTACAGCACAGACTCAGTCGTGTTTACGGAAACAATCACTAAGCGCACGAAACTTTAACCACACATTAATAACCGCTTGCTCGCGGATTTTAAACTGGTCCACCTAGAAGAAAACTTAAAATTAATTGTCTAACTCTTTAGACCATGAATGTAGGAGGATGTCAATCCAGCTAACTCGCCTAAGCCTACGCCAAAGCCTAACCCAAAGCCTAAGCCTAAGCCTAAGCCTAAGCCTAAGCCTAAGCCTAAGCCTAAGCTTCAAGTCACATGCGCAGACAACATTATAGGTGACACATTATAGTTCAAGTGTTGAATATACAACTAACCCTTTTTCCCGATTAGAGGTTGTTGCACTGATGGAGTGAGTACCACACAATCGTCGGAATAGACTTCATTGACAGCTTTGGCCATCCCATCCTTCAGCCAGATCCGAACAAAGCCATGCCAAAAGTCTTGACACTTTTGTTGAACTAAAACAACGAAATAGATTGATCAGATGAAAAAACGAACGAACAGAAGATATGTCGTTACAACATTTCAAGCACGAAACCCCGTTTCTGATGTAGTGCTCTAACCCTCAGCCTTCAGTTAAGGGGGGGGCTACGAACGGGTTGGCACGACATCGTCGGAGAGGGCTACTTTTCCCCCAACGTTAGCCAACATATCAAAGTAAAAAGTTTAAGGTGGGCAACAATATATCTCATATACACCGTTTTTGGCAGGACGCCAAAGTACCAATTTTGGTGCGAAAAATGGGATTTTTCAAAAAGGGTTTTCCAGCTCTGGTGGATTAACAGTCAGTTCAGCCATAAAGGTTAACTGTTATCAGTGCTAAATATTAAAAGTATTCTTGTTTTCGAGCGTTGCTTCCTTCTTCAGCTATAACAGCTCAAAATTTGAAATTTGGCAAAAAGTTGCGAGGTGACCGTGCGTCGTTTTCGATCTAATAAAATTGACAGCCAATAGCTTACCCCAGCTTTTTAACAAATATTAGGCTCTAATAGGGGCAGACTGTCTGTGAGTTTTAAGGGCTTTGGTTCTCTGGTTAGTGTGCTAGCTAGCTTTTTGTTAAGAAATAACCTTATTTTTAGACCTGAAAAGCGCAGTAAAAATGGGGTCAAAAAATTTTTGTCTCCGATTTTGCCGAAAAGGTGCTTATAGAGGTAATTTGACCTGCTGAATCCGAATATGAAATCTGTTTTTCGATATGACGCTTCCTTAGTTCAGTATACTCTTACAACTGTCTTAGAGCTTTTTGGAGAGTGCGTCATCCATACTTCGAGAAATCAATCTAGCATTTCTAAACATTGGAGCGAGGTTTAGTGACCTAGCTTTCGGCACATCCTGGTACACTCACTGGCCTGTAATGCGCAAAGTTTCAGCCAATCCTACCACAGTCCACAGTGCTTTGGAGTAATTGACTCACAACTTCGAAATGGAATCAAATAACAGCTACAATGTCGACAATGCAATCTAGCACTGCGAACGCAGGGATTAACGAAATCTACGTCATTTACACAAAAGTTAAGACAGATACTTGGAGTATTAATTGCAGCAAAGTTGGGCTCATTTGGTAAACCACAGCTCATTAGAAGGTAGTTAACCTCCACCCATACAGCAGAGATGAAACCGAGTCACCGGGTCACCGAGTCAGGAGCTCTGACCCGGTCTTGACCCGGTATTTTTGATTGGAGGAATTTTTTTGCTGTTATAAGATATTTTTCAAAGTTTTACCAATTTTTGCCAACTGAAAACTTCAACAATTACTCAAAAACTAGCAATTGAAATATTCTTAACTTCATCGTTTAGTTTGTTAAATGCTTGCCGCTGTAGTAGTGTCCTTATAATATTTGTAATGTCCTGTCAAGCTTAGTCCTTCGTTTGAAACTACAATGATTGCGTTGAATATTAATGAAAACTATTACATGGGCCCTGAGAGTCTTTATTTTAAAATCTAAAATTCTCCATGCTATTATTTTTGAAGGGAGAGGGTCAGACTGTGGGTTTCAAATCTCGGTAAGAAGGCAAATTTCAGCAAAATAAGGTTTACAGATCCTGACTTTTACTTTACATTTTTTGCAATTGTTATGGCTTACCACATATCTTTCAGGAACCAACTGTGATTGATTTTATTTCATATTCTCTGAATCATAGCCATACGAAAAAATATTTCCAAAGAAATTCCGTAGACTGAAACTTCAATCATACAACTAAATGAAATATTTAACTAAAATATATAATGAGAAAACAGAAAAGTGCTGATGTTAAACCCTATGATTAGAATTAGATGATGTTATGACTTTGGCAAAGAATTTTGTTCCAATTTGTTTGATTCAAAAAGCTATGTAGTTTACTTCACATTATTGAGTGCAAAATCGTGCAAATCGTTTTGATTTTTCCGGCTTACTTACAATATTCATTTTCCAATGCTACTACCTTTAGGAAAGGAAAACATTTGCCCAACTTGATATTTTAGTCGTCAAAGACTTCCAAAATGGTAAAAAACACTCACCGCACCCCAATAATGTATTTTTAATTTCTCCCAAGCTTAAACCTGAATTTTCAAAAATACCGGGTCACCGGGTCACCGGGTCAGTAAATAGTGACCCGGTTTCATCTCTGCCGTACAGACCTACAACACCCAATTTTTCGCACTTTGGCCGTATCGCACAGAAAAGTATGCAATGGTCTAGAGATTATTTTACATGATATCAAAGCACTATATGTCAGAACTAATTCCTGAAAATTTGGGTACTGCGCCTTGCGCATAGCGATCAGGGCGAGGCGAAGTTTGTGTACGTGTCATGTCGAGGCTTTGACCGATAACACCAACTTCTGATGGCTCCACAGGACGCTACGCTGCATGGAATTCTTTCAAACTTTAAACTATCTTTTGGTGAAATTCGTAGCCCCCCCCTCTTAAGAAGGAAGTTCTACCGATTGGGTTTAATGCAATGAAATTAAAATTCTATTTCTATTCTGAATATGTATAAAATTGAATGTGAAAGCGAAAGCGTTGTAGACTGCTGGAATTAACAGCAATGGCTGAAATGTAGATTGTGTAATTGTGAATTTAAATGTTTTATTTATTAATATTTACACGAAAGAGACTGAAACTAAACCATTTGGTTAAATAAAAAACTTGACTAAATTTAACTTTGAGTAATTTTAACTAATGAATGAATGAATAAATAAATAAATAAATAAATAAATAAAATTAATTAATGAATTAATAAAGTTTGGTGTTTAATTTACGTTCCCAGTCTAGTCGTCAAAATGAAGCTTACCCGAGATCATTATTTTGCTAACTTGTTTACCCTGTTTTGCAATGCAAGAATGAAGAGTCAAAACAGCCTTCCAAGAAAGGTAAAAGCCAACTCTAGGCTTTATAACTTGTTTCTATCGCTTCCTGCCTCAAAAGAACAGGTTAAGCAGGCGTAGCTTTGACACATCAGGGTGGATTTTTATTGAACAACAGCGACTACAAGATGTTGCAAAATGAGTCGCTAAAAACGAGGGAGTTTTTCCACAGAGTTATCAAAACTCCAGTCCCTCTTTCTGGGTTTAGGAAAGGAACAGGCGTAACAAACATTCCTGTAACAAAAACCGTTTCTTCTTTCCTGAGGCAAGCTAAATGTGGACTTCGTGTGAAATTGAATTTGGCAGATATTTTGAACCCCAAACGTAATTTTGCTAAAATTTAAGAATTATATTGCATTAATCTGCATGAAAGAAACGGAACCATTAACAAGCTTATTTGCATGAATGGGTTGCCGCTGCATTTTTCCTCTTATCAACAAGTCAATTTTCCGTGTCGAGTACCACGAAATCCGTAAAATTTCCGGAAATTTCTTTTTCAGTTTCGAAATTAGCGCGGTCGAATTGCCCTATGACCAACTTTTAAGCAAAATCGGAGACAAAATTTTTTTGGTCCAAAATCCGGGTTTTCGGGAATTCCCGGATTTTCAGTTTTTCGGCCATAACTTTCGCTAGGCGCATTTCCGGAAAATGTCGCGAGCAGAAAAGTTGTTCAGCTCGATGAGCTCTTTCATTTGAGTACCATATCGACCACATTCAAAAAAATTTTTCAAAATCCGGAATTTTCCGGGTCCAATATCTCGAAATCCGTAAAATTTCCGGAAATTTCTTTTTCAGTTTCGAAATTAGGGCGGTCGAATTGCCCTATGACCAACTTTTAAGCAAAATCGGAGACAAAATTTTTTTGGTCCAAAATCCGGGTTTTCGGGAATTCCCGGATTTTCAGTTTTTCGGCCATAACTTTCGCTAGGCGCATTTCCGGAAAATGTCGCGAGCAGAAAAGTTGTTCAGCTCGATGAGCTCTTTCATTTGAGTACCATATCGACCACTTTTGGGGAAATTTTTTAAATCCGGAATTTTCCGGGTCCAATATCTCGAAATCTTTCGAAAATATCTCGAAAGTTTCCGGAAACTTCAATTTCAGTTTCGAAATCAGCGCTATCGAATTACCCTATGACCAACTTTTAAACAAACTCGGAGACAAAAAATTTTTACGTTTTCCTTGGTCCCCCCTTACCATTCTAAAAAATTTCGGGATCCGCCATTCCCGGTATCCGGGAAATATCGGACTGCCCGCGCTTCAGTCAACTCTTCACTCCACCCCAAACCCCTCCTTAAAATTACAGCCCAATCGGTCAACCCTAGCAAAAGTTAGAGGGGGGGGGGACAGGAGCTGGACACGAGAATAACTAGCGAAGTAGCGAGAATGGGTTGCCGCTGCTTTTTCCCTAATGGACACGGGTTTCTTTCAGAAGAATGCAACAGTTTTTCGGCCATAACTTTAGCTGGACGCATTCCCGGAAAATGGCGCAAGCATAAAAGTTGTTCATCTCGACGAGCTCTTTCATTTGAGTACCATATCGACCACTTTTGAAGAAATTTTTAAAATCGGATTTTCGTGCATTCCTGCATTTTCAGTTTTTCGGTAGTAACTTTCGCTAGACGCAATTCCCGAAAATGCCGCAAGCAGAAAAGTTGTTCATCTCGACGAGTTGTTTCATTTGAGTACCATATCGACCACTTTTGAAGAAATTTTTAAAAATCCGGAATTTCGTGAATTCCCGGATTTTCAGTTTTTCGGCCATAACTTTCGCTATGCATATTTCCGGACATAGTCACAAGAAGGAAAGTTGTTCAGCTCGACGAGCTCTTTCGTTTGAGTACCATATCGATCACTTTTGGAAAAAGTTTTCAAAATCCGGAATTTTCCGGATCCAATATCTCGAAATCCGAAAATTTTCCGGAAATTTCGATTTCAATTTCGACATCAGCGCTATCGAGTTACCCTATGACCAACTTTTAAGCAAAATTGGAGACAAAAAATTTTTACGTTTCCCTTGGTCCCCCTTACCATTCTAAAAAATTCCTGGATTCGCCATTCCCGGAATCCGGGAAATATCGAACTGCCCGCGCTTCAGTCAACACTTCACCCCACCCTAAACCATTCCTAAAAATTTCAGCCCAATCGGTCAACCCTAGCAAAAGTTAGAGGGGGGGACAGGGGGTGGTCACGAGAATAATAAAGGGACATACCCAGATGAAAGGGTTGCCTTTTTGTGTAAAAAGCGGCAACCCAATAATAAACGGACATACCCAGATGAAAGGGTTGCCTTTTTGTGTAAAAAGCGGCAACCCAATAATAAACGGACATACCCAGATGAAAGGGTTGCCTTTTTGTGTAAAAAGCGGCAACCCAATAATAAACGGACATACCCAGATGAAAGGGTTGCCTTTTTGTGTAAAAGCGGCAACCCAATCATAAACGGACATACGCAGATGAAAGGGTTGCCTTTTTGTGTAAAAAGCGGCAACCCAATAATAAACGGACATACCCAGATGAAAGGGTTGCCTTTTTGTGTAAAAAGCGGCAACCCAATAATAAACGGACATACCCAGATGAAAGGGTTGCCTTTTTGTGTAAAAAGCGGCAACCCAATAATAAACGAACATACCCAGATGAAAGGGTTGCCTATTTGTGTAAAAAGCGGCAACCCAATAATAAACGGACATACCCAGATGAAAGGGTTGCCTTTTTGTGTAAAAAGCGGCAACCCAATAATAAACGGACATACCCAGATGAAAGGGTTGCCTTTTTGTGTAAAAAGCGGCAACCCAATAATAAACGGACATACCCAGATGAAAGGGTTGCCTTTTTGTGTAAAAAGCGGCAACCCAATAATAAACGGACATACCCAGATGAAAGGGTTGCCTTTTTGTGTAAAAAGCGGCAACCCAATAATAAACGGACATACCCAGATGAAAGGGTTGCCTTTTTGTGTAAAAAGCGGCAACCCAATTAAACTGGCAAGGATTAGTACCTAAAGTAATCCAGCCGGTTAAAAGATTTAAACTAGGTAAATTTATTCCGATTTCTTTAATGCACCCAGGCAAAAGATGTCAATACAATCTACTCTAATCTTACAAATGGTGACACTATAGCCTTTTTTAAACGTTTCTCTATGATTAATACCTTGTATCCTTCGTGGATCCATCTGTTGGCATGCGGCTACCTCATTTTCTTGATGCCAATGCCAATGCCAATTATTACGGAGCTCCGCGGACCACTGCAGTCCTCTTTCTGTGCATAGTACAGTCAGAGAGGTTTTGGTAAACCTTCTCTGGCTATGTTGCAGCACAGATAGAGCCAAGCTGGCTGCCCTCTTCTTTGGCAACCAGGCAGGAGCTCCAGAGACTAGTTCTCTTTGGGTAGAAGCGCTCACAGCGCCCATTGGCTCTCTCCTATTCGGACTAAGGCTTTTGACTTAAGGCCTATTTCTTTAAAGATTAAAATGGTCAGATTAAACGGATTAAAAGTCAGCCAGGATTAAAATTTTAATTGCTATTTCTTTAATGCTGGATTAAACGGATTAAACGAAATAAAATTAACTCGTTAGTCCGACCATTTTTAATCTTCGGATTAAATGAGTTATTTTTAATCCGTTTAATCCGCCACTAAAGAAACAGCGATTAGAAATTTTAATCCACCAACTTTTAATCCGTTTAATCCGCGTAGCTGCACGAGGATTAAGAACTAGTTGAAAATGAAGGAGACGGATTAAACGGATTAAAATTAATCTTTAAAGAAACAGTGAATAATCAGGTCGGATTAAAATTACTCTGTCATTTTTTAATCCGAAGTGTGAATAAAGAAACAGGATTAGATTAAAATTTTAATCCTAGGTGCCTTATTGAAATAGGATTAAATTTAATCCGTTTAACCAAGAGTACATAATACATAAGAGTATGACAGCAGGCATACTCTATGTATTATCAGCTTGACACATCCTCTGCACGCTAACGGCTGACCCCCCCCGCAAATTGGACCCTTCACTTCAAAAGAATTCGCGCGCTATACTTGTGTGCTAAAGCTCGAAGCAGACACAAAATTCACGCACGTACTGCTTGTGTTTTCGAGCTTTAGCACACAAGCATAGAGCGAGTGAGCGTACCCCCGTTTCGACTGGGTACCAATTTGCGGGGGGGGGGTCACTGGGGTCCAATTTGCAGAGGATGTGTCAAGCTGATAATACATAGAGTATGCCTGCTGTCATACTCCTATGTATTATGTACTCTTGGTTTAACTAATTTAACTCGCTGGATTAAATTTTAATCCGTTTAATCCGAGGTGCTATTTCTTTAATGTGGATTAATTTTAATCTAATCGTTTAATCTTTAAAGAAATAGGGCCTTAGTCACTGCAGGTCAGCGTGTTTCATTATTTCTTTATGATTAATGCCTTGTATCCTTCTTGGGTCCGCCTGCTGGCCCGCGTCTACCCCATTTTCTTGATGCCAATGCTGTTTGTATTTCTACTGAGATCCAGTCCAAAACCAGACAAAATAAATGATGGAAATTAAGAAAAACTCGTGAAATATATATATATATATATATATATATATATATATATATATATATATCAGTAAATAATTAGTATAGTTTTTATTCATTGATTGATTAATATATGCATCCCAACTTTTTTAATTTAAAGTTGTTTGTTTGCAAATATTTCTGCTGTTGCGAATTATGTTTTCATAAAATTACTTTATTTGACAAACATTACGGTTTAGAAGCTAACAAAAATTTTCTGTTCTGACAACTTTAACATTTTTATGTTTAATTTGTGGCCGAATATTCATACTTTCTGCTTTTCTGTAAGTCCTGTTACACAAGGCTGGCTTGTGCTTTGCTGTCTTCACGAGAATTATGAACGCATCCTCATGAGGACAAAGAACAAAGCACAAAGGACAAAGCACAAAGTATTCACAGGGAAGGACAAAAGCACAAAAAGTATGAACCGGGTTCAAGAACTTCTTTTTTCCTCGTGGAAAAACAGACTTGCCATAGCCTGTGAACCTGCATATTGGCCCGTTTATACCCAAGTAAGCCTCAGCACAGTTTGACTTTGTCGTTTTGAGTGAGTAAGTGAATACTACAAATGAAGGAAGGGACGAAACTAAGATGTGTCACTACGTGTGTGTCATCTCCGACCCGAAAAATTCGGGCCTTAATTGGATCGAACCCACAATCTTTGGCTATCCAGGCCAACGCTCTAACGATTGGGTCCAGTCACAATCGAACCAAGTTTAAGTTTGAACTTATTTCCAAAGCTGAGTAAACTCCAAAAACCTTTGTGGCAATGAAAATTTATTGCATCCAAGACCCAGAAGTAACCCAGAAGTCAACAATCAGCTGCTGACTCCAGCTGATCTCGGAGATATATTTAACCAAATCAATTAATCAATCTATTAATCAATCGATTCAGGCTATGCTTTCAGGAGAGCCCCCTCCTCGTGGCACAGAATCCACAAACCTTGAATAAATTGGCTCAACTTTGATGCGGGTTCGTTTTCAACTTTCGTCAAGTTATCATTTTAAGCTAAAAATATTTTAGTTTATTTTCGCCGATTTTGCTGAAAAGTTGTGCGTACGGTCTGAGATTACGACTCTGCAGCTTGTTCTTTGATTCATCCTATCATTTAGGTATTAGCTAGTAAGCTGTTTGCTTAAGATTTGTATCAAAGTGGAATCGAAAAACCAAAGATGCCCAAAACTCCGAAATGTCCAAAGTACACCTTTGCAACAAAATCAAGGATAATAGATTTTCGGTTCGCATTAGTGTTGTTGCCCGGCCGGTTTTTTGACTCGGCCGGCCGGACCCGACCGGCCGAGCTTGTGAACCCGGCCGGCCGGCCGGCTAGCCGTGCTGGCGGCATCCGTTTCCGGTCGGCCGGCCGGCCGGGTGATGCAAACCGGTCGGCCAGCTGGCCGGTCAAAAAAGGCCGGCCGGTACCAGTTTTGCCCTATTTTTCGTGTAGTTTGCAAAATATTTAGCATTAATTGATGCATACAGTTACTCCTGGTTATGTATGTATAACAGATAAAAATAAAGTATTTTCCTTTATCTGAAGACCGGCCGGCCGGACGGGTGTAGGTCGGGGGCGGCCGGGCCAGCCGGCCGGTCGGATTGTCGGCATAGTGGGCCGGCCGGCCGGGTTTTCCTCGGCCGGACAACAACTCTAGTTCGCATTGGCCCCTTGCGAATATTAAAATAGTCGAAACTGCGAAATCAGTTTAAAAAAATCTTCAAAAAAGATATCTGAACTCAGCATGGTAGAAAACACATTCATACCAAATTCCGGCTCCTTTGGTCAAGTTTTCCAGATTCTGGGTTTTTTCAGAAAAGATGGTTTTAATCCGTCCAATATAAATTTGTCAAATTGGAACAACAATTGAGTTTGATTGACTTCATTGATAGTTATGTAACATTTACATCCTGTTATATTGTTTTTTGCCAATTTCGCTAAAGGCGATGTACGAAGGCTTGTACCTATTTTTAGCGCAAAGGCAACACATTAACCCAGTAAAAACTAATGACAACTAAACCAGCTGAAACTGAAACTGGATCCAAAGCATTAATTTTAGATTCTAACACTTCAAAGCTTCTTATATCTTCTAGACAGTATACAACAACTAAAACTTTTAATAATGGAAACGGTAAATTATTGTACTAAAAGACGACTAATTGTAGCATTCCATTACTATCTTGATCGGATTTTTGCTGAGTGCGGCCATACCCCTGAAACAAAAATATTGACTAATAAGGAGAAAAATTTAAATTAAATTTAACTACATTAAAATAAAAATTTAATTAAAAGCAATTAATTAAATTACATAAATGTAATGAAACCGCCGACAAACGCGTGAACTCACATAAAGCGAATCCTCTTGAAAGAACTTGGCTAACTTCTAGAGCTCACTTCTGGAATGTTTTTAATTTGTCGTTAATTAATAACTAATTCTTTCTTAATTAAACAGTTAATTATCTCAGATACTTGAACGGAATGACTTTTCCGGAGGAATCGGTGGCTTTCCCAGTGTATCTCATCACATAGTGAGTTCCAGAATCCAGTGCCTGATCCACGACAGTGTCTTCCACTTTGATGCTGAGACCTTCGAATTCTTTGGCCAACTGCACGGAGACGGCTGAAACAAGAAAAGTGAAAAAATCAAGAAAAATTGACAAAAATTGCTGAGTAACAAATTTCTCAGACAGAAAGTCTGCGTCTGAGGCGGGTGCCTAGAGTCTTCGATTTGGAGCAACCGAGAACGTTGTACCAATTGAGTTAGCCAGGAAAAATCGAATAAAGCTTAGGTATGAACACAAACAGTAGGTATTAACGAACACAAAAAATTCAGGAGTCATCGAATACACTGTTTTCGGTTTTGTACATAGAGTCGCCCTGGTTATTTGCTGCATTAGACATCGCAATTAATTTATAGTTGATCAAAAGTGTAAAAGTATTGGTTTTTCGCCGGTACCCTCAAACATACATTAACATAGGGTCAGCGTCAGATCATAGGAGGGCTACACAAATGTTCCGTGGGCTTTTTCGCTAAGTAAATTGAGGTTAATAGTAACATGTATTCGCTCTGATTCGGAATTTTAAATTAAATTTGAAATAAAGTTATCATTTTTTTACAAAAAACTCAAAATGTTTACGGATTTTCCTAAAAAATTAACAAATTTTAGTGCAAACTACTCGGGGAAACCGAAAGCGTTTTGGAATCTTTTCCGACCATTTCTGCTTCCCACTTGGCCACATTTTCCTTACCCTATGCCCCTGACGGCGGTAGGACTTGTACCTTTGTACCTTGGACCCCCAACCCCCCCCCCCCCGAATCAACCCCCAAAATCAGCTCCTACCCTCTTTTCCAATCACAGGCTGCGGTGAATCTGGTGAGAGTACGACACAATCATCGGCGTAGACCTCACCAGCCGCTTTGGCCATTCCTTCCTTGATCCAGAGTCGAACAAAGCCATGCCAGAAATCTTGACAGATTTGTTGAACTGAAACAAATAAATTATTAATTAATTAATAGAAGCTTAATTCATTAATAAAAGTTCTGATTATCGATCTGAGAACAATAAGTCTGGAATTAGAGGAGAAATGGAGTATAGAGGTTATAGACTATATATAGATAGGTTATAGATAGGTTATAGAGTATAGACTATAAAGACACATGAGATATAAAGCAACAACATTAACAAGCGAAACGTTTTATCACAAAACGAAAGAATTATGTAAGTGTGCTTGCTTAGTGCTTTACTGCTTACCCGACATTATTATAGAGAGTTTGCTGAAAGCAGCGTCAACAAAAACCACAGTTGTGTGCAGCCAAAATTTGCGAAAAAAGCAATTTTAAAACAAGTTTTTGCTGCCACCCAACTTGATATATAGTGAAACCAGTTAAACAGGCACACTTTTTAACACATTATGGGAGCTTTATAGAGTGCTACAAAACCTGTGTGTTAACTGATAACTTTTATATGCTATCAAAACTTGAAACAGCTGATTAGCGGCTCAAATTATCCTTGACAACATCCTTAAATGTATATACATATACATATACTTATTTACTTACTTAAAATACTTACTTACACTTTACTTAAGGTGGTGATTCCCTTTGGTCACAAAAGTTTGCACCATCATTACTCGTTCATGACTTGGAGTTAAGAAGCCATTTTTATATCAAAATGCAGCTTGACATTTTCTCTTTTTAATGCATACCATGAAACTAATGTTGCTTTTTTAAAATATTTTTGACGCATTTTAGAAGAAGTATAATTTTCCAGATTTTTTGCAGACTCAAGTAAATTTTTTGGCGAGACATCGGTTATATCATTCGATACCTCCATCAAATAGCTGGGGACGATTTTTTATTTATTGTGAAAACGCTCTTCGTTATAGAGAAATAAGCTGAATTGTGTGCGTAACCTGTATTTTGCCTACTTTTTCCGAATTTGTCAAGCGATTACTTTAGCTAGAAAGCAATAATCTCGGCAACTAAAAAAACGTCCCTGGGTATATTTGTGCAGAACTCATTTGTTAAGTATCAGCCCTCCAACTTGCATGGTGAATGCTCCACAATCTTTGGAAAAAAATTGGTCGTGTTTTTGCAAAAACTACATTTTTCATGCTAGCAGCCTACGGGACAGCTGTTGGAAGACGATCATCCATCGGATAATTTGCCCCTGTGAGACCTTCAGATCGACGCCCTTAGTTTGATTTTCGGGCTTGTGTAGTTCAAGAAATGATGGATTATTTGATTTTTGCAAAAATGACAGGTTTTCGACGCCAAAACAAGAAAATCGGCTATATCGCACGCTACAGAAAAGATAGAAAGTTGCTTTAAAAAGCAAAAATGTGAAGCTCAACGAGATCTTTCCAATGAATATAGTCATAACTGTATAGTTGCCGCCAAACTTTCAGAAATTGGGAAAAATCGCCCTGATCGGAAATTTCGAATTTTTGAATCGGGATTGCGCGAAGGGTGTTAGAACGCTAAAAGATTGTATTTCGGAAAGTTTTGCCAAATTTCATCCTGATTTGCGCCGCCAACCAACAATTTGTGCCCAAAAGGAATCACCACCTTAAAGCACAGACAAACAAGTAGTGTTGTTTCAGTAACCGAGTTTTGGTTTGGGTTTCAGTTTCAGTTTTTCAGGCAGTCGGCAGTCGAAGCGATCCGTTTGGTCGGCGATCCAAGATAATTCGGTTTCAGTTTCAGTTTCAGTCAGGAACGCAAAATTTCGGTTTCAGGTCATTCAAGAAAAGTGTAGGTTTTAGCATTAAGAAATTTTATGAAGCATAAATTTATGATTATTTAAGATCCCACTGCAGAACACAGATCGAACAACTGCTTAAAATCTTCAAAACTTCTTGTTTTGTTCAAAGACTGAATTTAGGTACAGTTGTAGTTTCAGGTACTCCAATTAGTTTCAGTTTCAGTTTCAGTCTGTGGCCTAAAATAATTTCAGTTTCAGTTTCAGTCTGTGGCCTAAAATAATTTCAGTTTCAGTTTAAGCTTCAGGTTCAATGACTGAAACATCACCACAAGCAGGATAACCCCAAATATTTCAATGGCAGATTAATTAAGCAAAAAATGAACAAACAATGTAGCGCTTCTACCAGGGCAGGTGGACCAGGAAGAAACCAAGGACAAGCCCAAAACGAGAGGCGCCAGGCACACTCGTACCCACGAAACCTGGTCCTAGAAGAGAAAAGGGAAGAGCGAGGTTCAGCTTTTCACTCAACATTGAAAGTAAAGAATCGAACCACAGCCCTTCTACTCCGGAGCAGACATGCTAACCCACTACACCACGGGACCATCAGCTGAACTGCCATGTCAAGCTTATCAATCTTTCCTATGCCTGCTTCCCTTACAACAACGCAACGGTACGAGCAGCACAATCAGCGCTAAAATTATGTTTCCAGCTGGTTTTAATTTAAATTTAATTTCAAAACTCTCCTTCCAAACTTTAATTTCCACAGCTGTGAGGCCGTAGATCATGTTTTCCTATCGTTCATACTAGCAGTAGCCTTTAGGCTTCTAACCGATTCAAATACTGTTTTCCCCATCTTCTCTTATATGTGGGTAAATGTTAACATTCTGCTAACGAATGTTTCATTTTTTGGGTGCTCCAGGCAAAAACAGGCCACGGGAACTCTCTTAAATAAAAGACCCACCAAAGGCTTTAATATTGAATTTGACAAATTGGATTTTGCTTGCCTGAAGACAGCGAACTTAATGATGAAATTTTAACAGTGGGAATAAATTCTCATTTGGTCCCCCCACTCTCAGAGTTTTATTTTAGGCAGTTTTTTCGGAGCAAATTTCAACCAAATTTAATTCTCCTCCAGCTATAAGATTGAATATTTCATTAAGTTGCTGGAAATTAGCGATGCTGAAATAGCTCTTTAGGCAATCTGAAACTAATATCGGTTGATTGGAAAATTTTGCAGGGAACGATTGGTAATTTTGATATCTTAAGTGTGTCATAACTATGAAATTAGTTTGTATTTTTTGTTCTTTGGCAACGACGGACAGTAATCGATCTTTAGGTCGTTGCCAATCCTAAGATCCTATGTATGTAAATACGGAGTGCATAATATGAAACTTCTCATATTTGCTTCTTACCAAGAGTACAACTACAACAACAGTTTCCTTTTAAGCTTTTCTACGGCACAGAGGCCAGTTTGGTTAATTCAGAAAAAACTAAAATGAAGAAATTGTCTTCTTAATGAACCGGTTGTGTTCCTTGAATTTCATAATGTGATTATTGCATCATGCTATGCAAAAAGATCTACCTTATGCATACGGTGGCAATATCTGCAACTTTAATTCGGACATTTTGTTTTGAAATCTAATTGTAAGGGAAGCAGGCATAGGAAAGATTGATAAGCCCGCAATGGGAGTTCAGCTGATGGTCCCGTGGTGTAGTGGTTAGCATGTCTGACTCTAGAGCAGAAGGGCCGTGGTTCGATCCTGCGGGACCAATTCTTTACTTTCAATGGTGAGTGAAAAGCTGAACCTCCCTCTTCCCTTCTCTCTTCTAGGTCCTGGTTTCGTGGGTACGAGGGTGCCTGACGCCTCCTGTTCGGGCTTGTCCTTGGTTTCTTCTTGGTCCACCAGCCCTGGTAGAAGCGCTACATAATTGTCTAAGGTTGTATTGTATTGTATTGTTGATTATATTGGCCTTTTTCTTCTGTCAAATTTTGGGTCGCGACGTTTCGCCCGTGGTTCCCATGTGCAGCCTTAGACATGAGACGACGCCACGAAGAACATATACATCAGAATTTATTTATTGTTTAATTTCACTCGTACAAGTCTACAGCTGTGATATCTAAGTCACGTCTTTCAAAGAAAATCAAATACACAACAAAAATTAAAGAAAAATCAAAGAAAATATAGTCTTCTCAAACAATGATATGGTTACAGATACAGAGCTGCTTTGCAGACTGAGGTTAAAATTTCGATGATAGCATCGTTAATCATGTGTTTATATGCGTTTAAACATTCCACTGTAGCAATTTGAATAGTTTTTCAATTCAACTGATTGGCTAATCGAAGATTTAATCGCAACCGACTGATTGTCAATGTGGAGGTAAATTGCAAATTAGAGAGCACAGGTAGTCAAGGTATTCATGCTACCAAGAGTACATAATACATAGAGTATGACAAGCGCGTCATATGCTACATCAGATGCGCGCATCGGCTATAAATTATGAAACAAATTCACCTGCTATCCCCGCACGCCACAGACGCACTTTGTACCAGCTGACCAGTTGCATTTTCGAGCTTCATCGTGCAAGCATAGAGCGCTAATTCGTTTTGACTAGGGGGCCTGATTTGTGGGGTATCACCCCATAGCTGATGTGAGCTATGCTAAAAATACCATGAAATTAGTACTAAAATTGATCCAATCCTATAAGTATACTTCATAGCACACCTTAGCGTGCATTCACTGATTTATACGCACGCCGTGTGGGAAGCTCCGAGTGTGGGGCACGAGTGCGCGAAGCGCACGAGTGCCACGCACGAGGGCTTCCCATGCGACGTGCGCAGTAGAAATTAGTGAACAGCGCTAAGGTGTGTTGTAAAGTACTTACACAACGATTAAACCTATCCTTAATCGATGAAACCTTACTCGTTTATGTTGTAGCTGACGGATATGTCTAGACAATTTTTAGTGTAAAGTGGCAGCAATCTCATTGTTTCCATGGCTGGGAGGCTTATTTTTTGGTGAGTAGCAGAGCTGTCTAGGTTGGAGCTCTGCTGTACAAACTGCTGAAGCATGCAGTGAACTGTCTGCTTCAGCAACTTAGATTAGGCACAGGCCTCCTAGCATGCAGAGTGAAGTTATACGCACGCTGCACTGTGCATTATCTGATTTATATGCACAGTCTTTACACAGTAAAAGGGCAAAAGAGTTGTATAATATGCTTTCCGTGTACTTGAGTGCTTGTACTGGAGAGATCGGATTATCATACCGACTACGTATCAACCCACCATTTCAAATAAACTACATTCGGGACACAATGGTATTATCTAAACTAAAAGCTTAGCTAGACAGTTTTGCCGGTGGCCCACGATGAATTCAGAAATAGAAAATAGGGTCTTTTCCAGATTACCCCCCCCCCACCACTCAAAGTTCTTAAAACTCGACCAAATGAGCTGAAATTTGGTGTGGGTATG
Organism: Trissonchulus latispiculum; assembly: GCA_030248195.1. Lineage (NCBI taxonomy): Eukaryota > Metazoa > Nematoda > Enoplea > Enoplida > Ironidae > Trissonchulus > Trissonchulus latispiculum. Next base: position 22,480 of record JASAND010004119.1, on the reverse strand, counting down.
TTTTCGACCACGCTGAGTTCAAATATCGCGAAATTTTTCGATTTCGCGAAATTCGATTTTTTCGATTTCTAAGGGGGGACCAAGGGTAACCGAAAAATTTTTTGTCTTTGATTTTGCTGAAAAGTTATATATAGGGGTTTTTTGGGTCGCAGAACACGAATCTGAAGTCCGCTTTTCGATTCAGCTTTTCGTTAGCTCAGCATAAGCTTACAACTTAAGCTTACAGCTTTAGCTTATATCAAGCTAACGAAAAGCTGAATCGAAAAACGGACTTCAGATTCGTGTTCTGCGACCCAAAAAACCCCTATATATAACTTTTCAGCAAAATCAAAGACAAAAAATTTTTCGGTTACCCTTGGTCCCCCCTTAGAAATCGAAAAAAATCGAATTTCGCGAAATCGAAAAATTTTGCGATATTTGAACTCAGCGTGGTCGAAAACATACCCACACCGAATTTCAGCTCATTTGGTCGAGTTTTAGGAACTTGGAGTGGTGGGGGGGGTAATCTGGAAAAGACCCTAGAAAATAAAGCTTCCGGAAGCAGTCAGTGCACCAAAAGCCAAAGTTTTCCGCCTTTTGAAACAATAACCTGGTCGAAATCTGCTACGCCTTGGGCCAGAGTATATGCAGACGATGCTGGTCCAGTGGACAGCAAGATGTACCTTGTCCTGGTGGATGTGTTCTCAAAATGGCCCGAGGTAATTCCGGTGGAGGTAACGGTAGTGGCCCCTAATTTTGTGGGCATACCTTTAGGGCACTTTGTGCAGATAATGGGATACGACATATTACCACGACGTCATATTATCCAAGCTCCAACGGAGAACCCGAATCGCTTGTTCAGATCTTAAAGACACACCTAAAGAAAGAGTCTCTGCATCCTTGAAACTTCAACAGTTTTTGCTGTCATATCTGTCAACTCCCCACATACCGCAACAGGACAAACCCCCGGTAAGTTGCTGATTGGTGGAGAAATTAACACTCTACTTCGCTTGACACTCAGCATAAAAAGATGAACAATAAATTGGTTCAGCGGACCCTAGAAGATGATTTCGAGTTGGACAACAAGTCTTTGCCAAGTCAAGCAACGACGGAACCTGTGGCGTTTGGTGAGGTGGTGAGGAAGAAAAGTCGGCTAATGTACGAGGTGCGGGTACGAGGCCGCAACTTTATTAGGCGTTGCGACCAAATCCGTTCTGCCGGGTATACCGGGGTGCCTCCAAAACTGGCGGTGATTGGAACGTTGACGAAATGCCAGATATGCCTTGCCACTGATCAGGATCCTGGTCAGCATGAACAAGCACCGCAGCCAGAACCTATTCAGCCGCAGGGAAAAAGATATCCCCTAAGACAGAGACAACCAAAAAATCCTCCAAGACAGCATTGTATATTCATCAACAGTGTGTGATTTTAAGATCCCTCATAATTTGAAAAGAATTACAAAACAGGACAATCTATTTCTTTGAAATACATGCCATTAAATCAACACAACATTTAAAATTTACTACAGAGAATTCCTTCCGTGTTCCAAACTAATCAACCCCCAAAACCGTCAAACCACCTTGTAACGCAAGAGGCTGACTAACGGTCAACCTTTTCGTTATTATCATTATTACGAAATCAATCTACTTAGCTACTAACTGGCTTGCTAATCAGCAAGCATTCCTCCACGTGTCATGTAGCTCCACCTATAGGCTAGGTCTGGATTGGGTGGGGACCCCCCTTGGAGCTACATGATTGGGACACCCCAGCTAGAGGGCGTATCTCTTGGGAGGGGGTTATCCGTCAAATTTCTCCCCCTTTCAGTGTTGGGTTTTCCCTAGTCGTGTACAGTCGCTTTCTCTCTCTGTTCTCTCCCAATTTTCCTGTGTACAGTTTCTCCCCCTGTACTTATGCAGTGGGCCTATATTGGTACGTTAGCGGGGATTCGCCCATATATAAATTGGTGAGTGCGTGTGTGTGTAGTTTATTTACTTTATACTGTACGTATTTGTTGGGCTTCGCCTCCCTAAATTTATCTGCTATATTTACATATCATTGTTGTTACATTATTAAATATCTTCACTAGTTGTGTCTACTTTGGGTAGGTCATTACTGAGCTCCTAGGTTAGTTTGTTGTTATTTCTGAGGTGAGCGGGTGTCACCCCCTCACTAGGTCTACTTTTTTGGCGAGGCTTCCCCGGCCGGCTCCTGCGCGGTTGGTGTGTTATGTACTTGTGCCACGGTCTCCTCGCTTGAGTTGCTCTCGCGGGGTAACGGTACTATTGTGTTAGGCTAGTTTCACTCTGGTACCGCTAAGTTTCACTCTGGTACCGCTACAACCTTTAGCCCTGGTGAGTTGAGTGACGATCCATTGAGCTGAGTCTTCTTGAAAGTTGAAGTTGAAAAGTGGCCGAATATTCAGAAAAGTTCCCCCTTTTATAGTCGAAAACTAATTTGCATATTGCAGGAAATATTAATAATTCCTGGATAGCTAATTTTGGGAAGCCAAAACTTGTGCACAGAAGGAAGTTAGCTAACTTTCTAAGCCAAGATTTTTACACATAAGGAACAAAAGAAATCCTAAAGGTTCCAGAGAATTTCAACGAATTCTGCTACGCTGTTTCACATCTTTTCACACCGTCTGCCAGCTGATAACTGAGAGTGTGCCGTTTGTCACACTCTTAGTACTCTTAGTTATTATGTACTCTTGATGCCACATAGTTGAGGTTATGCAGAATTGTTGTTGTTGTTGTTGTTGTTGTTGGTGGTGGTGGTGGTGGTGGTGGTGGTGGTATTGAGTGCACTTGCTTTCAACTGGAGTCCTAGAAATTACAGTTATGAAAACATATTTATTTCTTTATTTATTATTAAAACGAAAATCATATAAGCTGGTCCTCTTTACATTGTATTAATGCCAAAGGTATTGTATTATTAATTTCTTAATCAACAATAACAACAACAAGAACAACAGCAACTGTCTAAATTCTGTGCAACAGTTTTCGTCTAATAATGCACTTTTAAGTTGACTATCAATGGACATAAGCCATGAGCTGCAATTACACATACCAAAACCCCAGCAGTTAGATTTGGTTTCATTCTTGAATGACAGCCTAGAAACCATTTAGGCATCAGCTTTTAAGCTTGTTGTTCACTTTTTGGTTTTGCCTGAGCCTACTTGAAAAGTGCGCCTTCTCTAGGCTTTAAGTGGAACTTAAACAATGGACAACTATAAGAAGACCTGGTTCTGCTTTAAGTGCATCTTTCGGAAGCTCGTAACGAAAGTTTTCTAGTACAAATGGACAGCATTTGATCAACCAGCCCTTTATAGCTTTTATTATGGTTGTGAACTTTATTAGGTACAGGTGCTGGCTTTAGGTGATTTTTCGTTTTCGTTTTCTGGCATTTCTCTAAGTAATTTATGTTCTGATCAAGTGATAGTGTTCCTTCAGAGCATTCATGCTTCAGTTGAATAAGTTGTACTTTTGGTTTCAGGCGGTATTTCAGTTTCAGTTTCAGTTTAGAGTAAAGACAAAGAGACTTATTTTAGGTTTTAAAACCTATCAAGCGGTTGGCATTGAGAGCCCTTGGCCGGGTCACACACTAGGTAACAAACACAAGCACAAGTTGAACCGAGTTGAATTCTTTTTAACTTTTGAATGCACAACGCCATCAAATATTCAAAATTACTTTACCCTAGGAACGGAATGCGTGATGAGTTTCTGAATTATTGCTGAATTTCAAATTGTATTGGCTATGCTTGTGCCGTAGTGTTAGCGTTTTTGTGCTTGTGCTGGTGCACTAGGGAGAACCGGCCGCTAAGGCTTACAGATATTCTCCGTTTTAGTAAAAGTTTTAGTAAAAACAATTTTCCTACAATTTCGCTCCAAAATAATTTCAGTTTCATTCAAGACACTTCCTCTAACAAGACACTTATAAAACGAGTTGAGAATAAGTTAGAAATTGGGTTAATTGAGATAAGAAAGCTACGATAAATTTAACTCATTTAAGGGGGGGGGGGTCGCTTTTTTGGGCGATTTTTCTACCTTCTCCGATTTTGCTCATTTTTACATATTTTGTATTCCCAATGGGTCCGCGAAACAAGACAAGTGCGTTTTGCGCAATATTGCTTCTATCGTTCTGTAGAGTCCTTCAAAGCTGAATCCGACATGTGTTAAACATAGGAAAAGGAAAAAGTTACACTAAAAAAGTTTGTGTCCAAAAAATTTTTCGCTGTGTGAGAGACGCAGCTCTGAAATTTTTTCACACTTGTTAAGGACATAATGTAGAGTGCAGCGAGTGACTTTGGTGCAATTCTGTTGAGAATTGGAATTTTGTCAAATAGCCAAACTCGGAATTTTCACAAATTCTGACTTTAAAACTTTGCCAAAATTTTAATTCTCAGCAAAATTGCACCAAAGTCACTGGCTGCACTCTACATTATGTCCTTAACAAGTGTGAAAAAATTTCAGAGCTGAGTCTCACACACAGCGAAAAATTTTTTGGACACAAACTTTTTAGCGTAACTTTTTCATTTTCCTATGTTTAACACATGTCGCATTCACCTTTGAAGGACACTACAGAACGATAGAAGCAATATTGCGCAAAACGCACTTGTCTTGTTTCGCAGACCCATTGGGAGTACAAAATATGTAAAAATGAGCAAAATCGGAGAAGGTCGAAAAATCGCCCAAAAAAAGCGACCCCCCCCTTAACTGGATGGAAGGAAAATATCCAGGGAATATCGCCAACTATTCAATAAGGGCTTTGTTTTTCGTTTTTTATTTATTTATGTTAGAGATACCATCGTAGAGATTTGAACTGGTGTAAAGGTTTTTGTCGTTTGCCAGTAAATGAATAAGTTTAGATTCAATAGAAGATTGCTAGGTTCGTGAGTGTGCGCATGTCAGACTCGTAGACTCGTCCCTAAACTCGCTAATTTCCTTAACCAACTACAGCAGGCGCCGGCAATCTATTTTAGTACCGTGAGTTTACTGTTTTAAGACAAAATATAAATTTCACGATGATAACAAAAACAGAATTTACAGTTCCAAGCATAGAAATTTCCAGCACAAACTCTAACAAAATCGCAAAACAAAAATAAACAACAAACCAGAGTAAGCAATCCAACTAGAGGGCGTCCACCCCAAAACTCCCAACACTGGACGGACGGTCGTAAAGTGAGAGCTCCGAAACGTGAACCGACCGAATTCCCCAGAATTTCAGGCAAGACTGACTTTCCACTAAATTTCAATGGCGGACACAATTTAGCTAAGGAACCGAGGTTCCTACACAGAAGGACAATTTTACGTTTATCGTTCATAAAGATAACACTGCATTTAGATGAAAATCAAGGAGGATAACCGAAAATAGTTCACACTGGGTAGAAATGAAATAATATCGATTTACAGGACCTAGAGTGTGTGCAGTCTCCTCTCATTCAGCTACCCTAGCCAACTGTGAAATGCGAAACAAAGTTAAAGAATAATGCAAGTTTACCATAAAATTAGGAAAATGCAGCCTTGTTCCGTACACAAGAGTAAAATATTACGTTGACTGTTCATGAATTTAGCATCACATTTTTAAATAATTTTAAGTTAGAAATGTCAGAAATGACCGAAATAATTCCACATCATATTCGTGGACACAAACAGTGACGATTCTATTTACTTGCAGTATCATAACAAGCTACCAACCCACTACGGATTCATTAAGTATAGTATGGAATCTCACTTTTGCTCTGCTTAGATACTTTTCTAATAACTTAATTTTAACTTAATTTAATTTAATTACTTAATTCCCTTAATCATTAGATAATTCGTAATGGCTTTTCTTTAACCTAAAACGTATTTATTTGAGTTGGCTTTTCACCTCAACACTAAGCTGTATCTAGCACCTCTGTATGACCATTTGTCTAGACATTTTACGTGTCGGGCCGGCCAAGTTAATCAACAGAAATTCTACAAAAATTTACGACCTCTCATTATTCTGCTTTCCTTCTTATCTCTGTAATTTTCTCAAAAAATGGAAAAATGAAAACCAACTTTTCCTGATGAAAAACTGCAAAAGTTTGCGCCAAAACTAAGCTCAAGCTGGAACAGGTTCCCCTATATACTGTTGGGGAAAAGTTTATAGGGTTGTTTTGATGTGGGCACGAAAGATTGATGTTTCCAGGAATATTAATTAATTTTCTATTTTCTGAATTGTCGTGAGTCTGAGTACCTCAAATTTCTGATGTTTTATCGGCCAAAATTTCCATTCCCCCCGCTAAATGCGGGTATAATTATGAGCTGCTGGAAATATATCATAAGTCAAACCAAATTATATCCTGCCTTTGACGCGACTTTTTTGAATCAGTGATCCCGAAAGCATAAGATTGACCTTACAAGAGTTCTAAAAACAGGAAACATTGACACTGGAATGATCTTAATTTAATAACTTTATTCAAATATAATGTTCATGTGGTAAAGATATTAGTTAATAACTAATTAACAACAGTCAATTAGTGACAATTCCTAGTTCGCTACCGCAACTCTGCTCTTGCTTCGTGGTCCTCCCTAAATTTGGAGATTTCGGTATTTTCGGCCAAATGTCTCGATTTTTTCTTCAATTAACGTTTCGGTTTATGATTTACAGTGTAGCAGCTTCGAAACAAATGGAGTTTCCGTTTGTTTTGGAGCAGTTTTATTTTTCATTTTCCACAAATTGCAGAATTTGCAAACTTTTAACAACATGAATTTCCCAAACTTTACTGGAGACTAACAACTTTGTCCTTCCATAAACTTACAAAACCGGAAATATCTGGTTTCATCAAACAAACCTATTTGGTCCATTTACCTAACAAGAATCTGGAAATTCTACCTCTATTGTTCCAGCATTTTGTGTCATGAAACATTTAAGTCTTACTTAGCTATGAGGTTGTGGAGCTTAGCAGCAACTAAAACCATTGAGTTATCCTTCACTTACATTGTTGGGTACTTTTAGGAGGGTACTTAATGGAAAGTGAGGTAACTTATTTATCCAGGAACACCTGTCTTTAGATTGCACTAACGCTGACTGATTGCCTCCGTTCTGGTTATGCACAGATTTCTAAAAGCACCAGCATTGGCATTAACTTTTTCCTAAGGTATAACTCATCCTTGCTATTTCGGTTTCTGTAAGTGGCTATTTTAGAGCTTACAGATTCCGGTGCATACTCTGAAATTGTAATAAAATCCTCTGCACTCAATTTTATAATAAATTATTTTAAATAAATAAACTAAACAAATTTCATAAATCTAAAAATTCTATGTACTTAATTCAGTACCGGATGGCACTGCCACTCTGCCTTGTAAGCTGATTAAGCTAAGCAACAATAGTGAAGAGCTACTTAACGCAGGGAATATAAATTAGTATATATTGAAAGGAAGGCTTGTACCTGTTCAAATAAATTTGAATGTCTATTTTATTTTTGTAACTTTATCGTTTCTGAGAATTTTGATTAAACTGTATATTCGATAAAACATTATGTTAACCAAAATATGCCGCAACAAAATCTTCAGGTTTCAAAAGGATTGGCTCCTAAGCTCCAAACATTTTTTAGTTTTCAAAAATCTTCAGAAGTTTTCAATTCAAATTTTCATGGCTTATTGAAGAAGAAATTAGCAATTTTTTACTTCACTGGACTTCACTTCAAACGTCATTAAAACATTAGCAGAGATGTTCGGTTACCATAATTTTCGGCAACCTTTAAGACTGCTGCTTGCACCAAACCTCTGAAAAAATTACAAAAACCATTAACCAACATTTCTCTATTTTTTGGCTCTGGTTACTCTGGTAAGGTTTCTGTTTTTTCCGGCTAATTCTGTGCAACACCCCCATCTGTCATTTTGAGGAAGATTCCTCTAATTTCATTAACTTAGTTCACCCAACGGTCCCTCCCTTTGCCTTATTTTGATAGATAAATAATCAGTTTGTTTTGGCTTTGAGCTAATTTTCGGATCTGCTTTACAAAGCAGGCCAGATATTTCTGCCTGACGTATAGTTATAGTATCTAGTTGGCATGATCGGATTTACTGAAAATTGGTAGAACTCTTCTGACTGAAAAGGTTAAAAACTTAAAAAACTTAAACAGTTTCGAAAATTTTTTTGCTTCACTGGGATTCGAACCGTTGCATTCCTGTGAGCACTCGAGGACGTTTCCCAGATTTGTCGCTTAATTTTTGATTCAATAGCACGCATGAAAACAAGCAGATAAAGGAGTTAAATTTAACTCAATGCCATTCTAGAATGAGATTCAAGTATTGAAAGTTGATTAACAAATGTATAATACTAATGTATATAATTAATTAATATTCTATGCTGATTTTTTAAATCTCTTCGAGACTGCCTTAATCTTTCCGAAAGGAGCCACAAAATCCACCCAAGCAAAAAAATTTGGAACGTTCGAAAATTTCCGGGTTTTAGTCAAATTCCCCAAATCCGGGAAAAATCGGTTTTTATGACATCGAGATCTCCAAATACGTTTGGATGCAATCATGCTTTCATCTGTTACCTTTCAATATCAGAATTGGTTATCACTCTATCGGTAAAACAGCATTGGTTTCCAATTTACTGGAGTTCCACGTCCAATTTGAAAAGAGGCATTAGACAATTTGTTTTTGTTTTGTCTCTGACGTCTGGGAAGGAGGTCCGCATGAGACAATTTCCAGAACTTAGGAGCGGTTATTTTGAGGTGTGAAATATCAGCAACCCAGAAAGGTTAAAATCAGTGTAATAGCCAAGTGGTAGAGCACTCTGCTTGCAATCAATCGGCTCCGGTTCGATCCCCGGCCCTGGACACCTTTCTTCAATTCTTTCAATCCTGATTTCAACCTGCCAAAGAATTTGGATATAAATTTGGAGAATTATTTGAGTTTCCTCTTTCCCAATAGAATTTCATCTAGGAAACCGTCAATTTTGGTTATTTGGCCATTGGTTATTTACATTTTCGTAATCATTTCTGTTAGCTCTAAAGCAATAAGGAATTATTGAGAACTAAGGCTAAGTAAAAGTGAAATAGAAAGTAATAAAGAGCTCTTTAAAGTAACTAGTTTAAGCCTGAGAAGTTCTGTGTCCATTTGCAGTAAAATAAAATTCCCATTTGTAGTTTGACGTTATTCAAATGGTCGTTTTTCCCTGCCAGTCGGAAACTTTCCTTCCAAAACAACCACAAGCGACACTTTCATTGTGTGAAGAAAAATTTAGTCTAGACCTCAAAAGCGATTCTCATATAAATGAGCCGGGCCCCTAAAACAAGGAAGAACTTGATTAGCCTATATCAGTTGTTGCCTAAAAAGGACCCCAGCTGTTTGGCCCAAAGTTTGAAATAAAAAAGTTTCAGAAACTTTACTTTATTTTTTGCTCTATTTTCCTTGTACCGCATTTTGTGCACAGGAGGGGATGCTTTCTCGGGATTTCTGCACCCAGAAAAATTGAGGATTTGCAGTTTTCCGAGATTTTGGACTAAATGTGCATACACCAGTTTTCGATTTTTCCTGTAACTTTAGGTTATCTTTCGTTAATAATTTTGATATTTTTTATGCTTCAGGCCTTCATTGGTAAATACCACCATCCAGACTTGGCTGCCGGGTTCGGATAAATTTTTAGAGCCAGCCTGTAAACGTGTTTAAATTTTAGTGGCATCGGAGGTCCAGAATAGATGCTTTTGAAAGTACAGATGACATCTCAAAATATGAATCAAAAACACATAATTGAGTTCTAAAGCCAGATTTCTAATCGCTTTCGATACGTTTGCTGTCATAGCATCGAAAGCGGATAGTAACTGTATGATTTAGACCGAAATCCAAATATGGCTGGGCTAATTTAGTACCCGGAATTCGGGTCTGGAAGTGTCCGGGGGGATAATCCGGGTCCGTGTCCAGATCGAGACTGAAGATTTAGATCCGGATCCAACTCTGGTGCAAGTTTGGGTTTGGGTCCAAGTTTTGGTGCAATTTTATTATTTGAGTGTTCATTTCGAATTAAAACAAATGAAATTACGAGAAAAATACGCAAAAATTAGTTCCTAGTTTTTTCCACTTTTACTTCCTACATACTTTTGACCATCTATCGTTTGAGAGCTAACCGGTGTACTAATTCTGTGTCCCACATCCCAGAGTCTCCATATAGAAAACTCAACTTCCTAAAGTCTTCTGCCTGCTGAAAACTTTGCTACGGTCTTGTTCAAATGTAGAACTTTTTCGGCTGGAAGTGGGTCTCTTACCGAAATTAAATTTTCTTTTACCTCTTTATTTTGTCTCATCCAGACCAGCTCTCTCTCCCTTTTCCAACCGAAAATTACTGAATCCAAAAACATTTCGACTAAAACTTCAATCCTGTTTCCTTAGCAAAAACTTTCAGAGTTGCATAGTTATATTGGCCCTGTCCGAATAAAAGCTTGCAGCTCAACACTGCGAGGGCATACATAAGATTAGCATCAATTAAGCATTAAAGCTTAAGCACTGAGCATCAAACAGTAAACATTTGGCATTAAGCACTAAGTATTAATTAAGAAGAAGAGCAAGCCACTAGGCATAAGCTGCAACCAGAATGTATCAAAACTATGGTTCCTCATTTGGAAGTTGAGTCAACCATTGTTTATATGGTGTGAAATGGGGGGGGGTCTGGGCTTACTGATTTCTCGAAATTCAACGGATAAAAAATAAGGCTGAGGATTGCAACAGTTTTATAATTTGCAAAAGTAGTAATTTGTTGGAAGTTGGACGGAATTCCTCAAAGACAAAGCCAATTGGTTGATGAACTTTTGCCAACAGCCAAATAGAATGCAGAAATCCTTTTTCAGTTTAACTGTACAGTTTCAGTAGAGCGGGACTTGGGTTTTTACAACAACGTTTTTTAGACTCTGTCTCTAAAAGGGGGAAGAGAGAGTTCCGCGGTTTGACTGGCTTCTCGTATTTTACTCAATTCCTTTTTCATTTTGTACCCAGTGCTCCAAATGAAGTATCTGAGCTACAGAACTAACGCCAGCTACTATTTACTGCAAGCATAAGCAGTGGATTGAAAAACTGTCAACTGATGCATTTTTCTAATTTAAGATTTCTTTAGTAATTATTTCACTACATATCACTTTTAATTTCCCCTGTTTTCCTTTTCCGCATCTGTGTGCTCAACTTCCAATTCCTCTCTAGGTTTGAAACGTCCGAATGGCGTTTAGCCGGGGCAACGCTTGTCACACTGTTAGTTATTATGTACTCTTGTTATCACTAAATTATAATTTCTGCAGCGAGTGAAACTAGCAGCCATGTCAAACCGATTAGTAGCCCGGTTCATTTTTTCAACATTGAATCATTATTTCACTCAAATTTCAGTCATGGAATTATTTTGTACAGGAGAATAAAGAATTTCATGCAACATATAGACATTTTTGAACCAGTAAGATTTAGTACAAACTTTGAACTCAAGCCAGAGAAAGAACAGGAAGTGGCTCACAAACCCCCCCCCTCTCAGACATGTACTTTCCCAGTCCTAGAGGTAGAGGCAGGTTTAAGTAGCAGACAACACCTTTCACGTTTAGGTTTTCTAAGTTTAGGATTTTTTCTTTAGAATCAAAATTTATTCATGCATTCTGAAATCTGTGAAAACACGCTGAAAGTAACTGAAAAATTCTTGTTTTCCTGGACAATGATTTGCTTCCTCTTCGCTTTAATGAACTGTCATAAACCTAACTTATAAACTTTATTTTTAATAAACAAGATCGTCGTTCACATATCAGGTTTCCCAGCTCTCTGAAAGAATCTCTCCTTCTAGGCACAAAGAATAGATCTGACTTTATGGTTAAAGATTATTCGCCCGTTTGAACCAAATAATATTAAGTTTATATGATTAACTTCCGTTTAACTTATGTTTACGATTAACATTGGAATAGATAAACTCAACTCCTGCTCACTCCTACAAATTTGCTCCTCCAACATTACCTTATTTCATTTCTGTTTTTCACAACTGTTCCATTTTTACCAGTACAATTTCAAACAATACTAGACTAAAGAATTAGTTGTCCTATAGTAAAATACTAAAAGATTATCTAGCTTTCCAATCTCCCATATTAGCGTGAAAGCAAACTTGTACTTTGATTTGCAGAACAAACTTGTAATTTTGACGGGACTGCCTGTATCACTGAAAAGCGGGGCAGGGTGGGAAATAGGGATGTTCTCAAAATATTTACAGCTGAAAGCGACCACTGCAGAATAACATCTAGTAAGCGATAAATAAAAGTAAATATGAAATTAGAAATGAAAACTTGAAATTTTTCAAAAACCTGTTTGGAAACGTTGCTTGGGTTATCAGCCTCCAATCTGCTAAGTTTCAGCGAAAAGGGGTAGCATAAAGTGTCAGATGTAGTCAAAAGAGATCCACTGTACCAAAGTATTTCTGATGAAATCTACAAACGATTCCTTCTAGAAATTGCCATTACAATTACAATTAACCTTACAATTACAATTACAATTAATTAATTTTCTACAAAACCATATTTATTCACATACAGAAGTGAATCCTGCAGTGTCACTGGAAGTTTTCGCATGGGATTTTTATTTTCGGCTTGCGAAGGTGCTAACCAGTATACTGGTATATTGTCGATATTTTGGCTTGACCTGTTACATCCGTTAATCTTAATTTGCAATCATTAGTTAAAATTAATTAAGTACGCAATAAATTAATTTTCGCAACCGTTTTTGTTTTGACACCTGCAATTTCGTAATCGCTAGCTGGCAAATTAAGCTTACGGTTTTCCATTTCAGCATACAGACATTTTTTGTTAAAGGCTGCTCCCAGTTTCTGCAGTCCAGTTTTAGCTATTGCAAGTTTTGACTAATTTAGGACAAAAACGGTTTACAGTTGCTGCGCACAATGTCAGTTTTCGTTACGATAATGGCATATCAACATCATTCCTGCCGAAGCTCATCGAAACCTATTTTAGATTCGACGAAATAGGGGAGCATTTCCGAAAATTTATACCTGCCGGATTAGTCACATTTTTAGAGTTTTTGTAAATGAAACTAGTTTCGAAGGGCAAGGGTGAAGCTTAAATCTCATCTCACCACCGAGGTTAAATCCAGCCCATCCGAAATCTTCAACAGGTTCAATCACCTATGCGTCCCCACAATAATTTTATTTAACTTAAGGGGGGGGTCCACCATGAAAAATTTTAAGGTCACGGATTTTGCACATTTTCACACAAAATTTTGTCACATATTTCTTGTATATCGAATTTCAATTTTGAGTAGTTTCGTTCAGTACTTAACGAGTTACCGGCTATTAATTGCAAGCAATTTGAAACCAGGTGAAAACGGCGATGCCACAGCAAATAAAGGATCATTTCACCTGAACTTCCTTGAGAATGGAGCTTCCTTCGGTTGTATGTTTGATATCTGATGCAAACAAAGAACTTAGGGTAGCTTTTGATGGGAACACTTTTCTTTATGACTTTATTTTTTTTTGGTGAGGGCCCGACACCGTTTAGGCACCGCGTGGGGCCTGTCAGGTGTTTCTCTCCGCAGACCAAAAACGGACAAGAGGCGGAGAGAAGAAGACTATGGAAAGAAAACGTAGTCCCCAAGCCAAGCCGGCGTATGGTTATTGCAGTCTCGCCCAGGGCAACCTGTCTTGTTCCTTCCAACACAGGTTGCCCCCCGCAAACCTGTAGAGACTAGGATGGCTGAAAGCTAGAAGTGCCCACTTGGAAGGCAAATGGTACAAAAAATAACGGCTGCAGAATAGGGTCGGAGGGGAGGCCAAGTCTCAAACAGGAAAGCAAAGAAACGTCCGCTGCCAGGAGTTGTGTTTTTAAAGTTTGCCTTGGAGAATTTTGGAAACTTGGATGTTACATGATTGAGACACAGACATAGACACAGAGGGACCTTTTTCACCCACCATGTCTATTGCCTGCCCTCAATCAACTGCTACAATATCGTCCTAAACTGCTGATTTCCAAATTTCTAAATTGAATTGAACGCAAGACAGTGCTGTTCCGTAAGCTGGTTGGAGTGCAGTCAAAACTAAAAGCCTCAACTGACCAGCCACAATTAATCCACGACTACAAATTTATTAGCTAGGCTCCTGATTCAGATACAGCAACGAACACAGGAGGATCTTTTCCAGCCCCTATGCGCCCTACTGATCCCAATCAAAATTACTTAGTATTTCCGATGAATCCTACGAGTTGCTCCGTTCGAGAAATTATATTAAACTAAACTATTAATCCTATTTAACTGCGTGTACTTCCCTCAGATTGATCTCCAGGACTTATTGTGATCCCATGCCTGATTCCAATTGTAAGCCGCTACGAGGCTCTTCACGAGACTTGAATCCTGCTTGTCGGGATCGTCATTGGCATCCACATCCTCCAGTTGTTGGATCATATCTATTATCAAGTCATCTCTGACATTGGTACCTCTCTGATCACTGGCCCGCAGAGGATGTCAAAAATTGAATTTACATTTGCATATATTTGTTCCAAAATTGATCTGATATGGCAGCCGGCTTATCGTACGTCTTGGATCGGATCTTATGACTTTATTTAGTGATTTTAGGGATTAGCACCGGCGCTGGAAAGCCTTGGCCACGACAATTCATTTAACGGCCAATAACTTGAATCTGGTGTATTTGCGGGCTATGGTCCAAGAAGACAAAATGTTCCAGACAATGAGAGCTTTCGATTGATATAAAATTTAACAATTTCGAAAAATTTGAAAAATTGCTATTTTTGAGATTATGGTTGTCAGACCCCCATATTTTACCCCAGCGACCAACTGGGTGCACTAACCTGCACCATTTTTGCCCAAACTTGACCTAAAGTTAACAATAATGGTGCGCAATTACATAGTCTAACATTTTATAGGTCTGTGTTGCCATAGTTCTATGTTATTTGCCAAAAAACGGGAATTTTTAAAATTTTGCTAAAAATTGAGATTTCTGCGCCAGAGAAATCTCGAAATCCGACAGAGCTAACCAGGATCAATTGGTATCGTTCGAAATGTCTTGTCATAAGCTGTGACTTGTAGCAAGCAGAATTTTAATTAGGCCTTACAGCTTTCAGAATATTTCATCAAAGTTGCTGACCCCAAACTCCAACGTTGTAAAACAGTCAAATTCGGCTGTTCGCAAACTTAAAAAATTAATTAAAAATTTTTGAAGGCCTAAATTAAAATTCTGCTTCCTACAGATCACCCTTCTAGATCGTATTTATGATATAAGATGGACATTGAAGTGCTCCGTTTTGTCGTTGGCGAGATTTCTCTGGCGCACGGAAAAAATCACCACTTTTTCCGTTTCCTATGTTTAACACATACTGACATCAACTTTGAGGTGAAATTACTCGCTCACCGTAAAAAATCCGACCTTCATTTCAAAAACTCGTTAAAATATATCAATCGGACAACAAAATATGTGAAAAAGAGCCAAATCGGACAATAAAATATGTGAAAATGAGCCAAATCGGAGATGGTCGAAAAATCGGCCAAAAATGGACCCCCCTTAATTTAACTTAAACTTTCCGCAATAGTTGCTGGTAATAGCAATACTAACAACGTGAAGAGTTTGAAGAATCCAGTGCTTGGCTTGCGGCTTACACAACAGGAATAGGTTCAAGTTTTCAAAATGGTGTCATTCACTTTATGGTTTAATAAAGACTGCTCAAATTTTGCACAACTGTAACCTAGTGCAGGGCCAATTTTTTGAGCTGTTGATTTAAGCAATTTTCAATTAAAAATTCTTTGCATCAACAGGAAAATCATCCGCTAGAAGCCTGCTCTTTTTCGGGCGCTTGGCGGTATGCAGCTTTCCTTCTTTAATAAAGTTTGCCTCTATTGTTGCTCGAAGGATTTCGGTCCGAAACAAATCATTTTCAATGACTTTTGACAACATTGCTACATTTAAAAGTGGTGACGTTTACAAATGCCAACCCAAAATTTTTGACTCTCAACTCATCTTAGTAGTAGACATCTTTTTGGCTTTTTTCATTCGATGTCAGCTGTTGGAGAGAAATCGACATTTTGTCGGTTACCTGCCTGAAGTTTGACGGAAAGTGTTCTGAAATTATTGCTAAGCCGAAAAATATCCGGCTGAAATTTCAACACTCTAGTGCAACTTTTGCTGCGGTGAAAATTGTTTCGTAAACCACATTTTTTTCAGTTTAATCGGTATAATACATGTTTTTGCTCCTGTTTTGAAGGAAGTGCTAACATCAAGTTTCGAAGCTCCATTTGTCACTCACTTTTTTGCAGAAAGGCGTGGTTTCTGTCTAATTTTAGGGAATATCGCTTCTATGTATCTCGCCCTTTCCTAAAGCGTTACAAGGAACACAGCAGCGGCAAACCCAAGTTTACAAGTGATTCCCTGCATTTGTCGGTCAACACATATAAATCCTGACCTGTGGTCTATTTAATTATTATCGCTAGGAGATGATTGGCATTTTCTTGCTGCGGGAGCTGTTAAATTTTGGGTTGCGACGTTTTGCCCATCTTTACCTATGGGCGTGTTCAGGCTGACTGACTTGTGACTTTAGGTAACTGAGGAGACTTTAGTCCCAGGTTAGACAAACCTTAGTTAAAGTTACCTTTCTAAGAGCTATCGAATGGTAGATTTCATGCTTAACAGTTTTAAAGCTAAAATCTTTAGCAATATTTAAACTTGAATTTAACTTTCAAAGCAAGTATAATTCAGTCATTTCTGAGAAGTAAATCAAAGGTTGATTTTTTTATTTTATTGTGAAAGCAACTTCAGTTTTCATGAAATGAAAAGACAGAAAGCAAGTATTTTAGATTAAGATTTTTCGATGCAAGGAATTCTCTGGAGTATTTTAAATTCTTCAGTTAATTGTTAACCCTATTCGTGCAATAAGTCATAATGCGGGAACAGTTCAGTTTGCACCAAACAGTGTAATCTACCGTTTCCTGCAAACGTAAGGTCCGCCTTCTTCTTTCTCAATCACTATTTACCGGCCAATCAAATGTGTGATCCAAACCAGATGTAGTAAAGTTTAGCTTAAGATCTACTCTGAAAACGGAATATTGCTAATTAACCAACCCATGGCAACAATTCTTGGCTGACACCCTAACATCTGGGGGAGTTGTTAGATGTCCATTATTTGATGTAGAAATTCATCAAAATGCTTCATTTGTGGTACAGTTTTGCAACAACTTTCCATGAAAAAAGCTAAAGCCAAAGTCAGGTCTTTAGAGACAAGCTGACTGAAATTAAGTTCCACTTACGTATACCTTACCTCATCATTGCATATAATTTGGGAGGATGCTTTTAGGCTGATTTGAAGCTGGAAATACAGTTGAAGCATAGCAATTATTGAATTGTCACTTTTTTCTGAAGTCTATCACTAATTTTGACCACCTGCTGACGCGTTTTTATGGGTACCAACAGCTGAAAATAAGAACTTGCGGATTTTTCCTGGGTCTTCTCATAGTTTTAGACGTTTTTTTACTTTCCTGAAAACCAGCAGGAAGGTTAAGGTTGACTTAGGCTTAAGTTAAAGCCTGATGCGTTCTATACTCGTGAAAGCGGGAAAAGGATTGGGTTAATTTTAACTCCTTATTAAGTGGTTTTACTCACTCACGAAAAAGCCTTTTTTTACAATAGCATTTGAACAAGTCGGCCCCTAAAAGGAGCAACATCCCGACGTTGATATTGGCAACATTGGACTGTTTGTGTGCTTTTTATTTCAGCTGGAGCTGGAATAACTCGTGTTTCCAAATTTAGGTGGTTTGTTTGTCCACTCGTCGTGGGGCGGTGGTTTCTGAATCCACTCATAAAGGTGTGCTGTAGACGCTAGGGAATCCGGTTTTGCGGTCGCCCCCACCGGCGGTTCACTCCCCATTTCAACTTCGATTCCTGCACATGTATAATTATATAATAATAATTTTACGTTTTTGCTTAAATTTTGATTGAAAATTGAGCCCATTGTTTGCAATAAAACGTCCTTAAGGATCCTCGTTTTAGTGCATTAACAACCGGATATAAATAAGAGAGGTAGAGTAGGTAGGTATTTGTAGGTAGAGGCCGGAAATGTTTTCTACCTATTGTATTTTGGATTAGCTGCAACACAAAATACCGCATAGTGCGAGACGAAGTGTACTACTGAATAAAGTTCCATCACCTAATTTGCATATTGTGCGTGAAGCTGGAGCAAATTTTTCTATTTTTCTTTTCAACCGGAGGGGGAACTGCAAGAAATAGCCTGTGAAATAAAAACAAAATATGAAGAGGGGGGGCTTCTGTTCTAAAACTTATAAATTTTCAACTAAGCATATATGGAAGCAGCAGATTGCACTAAGCTACACTAACACAAAGGTCGGAGTTTAATCACTTTCGCCAAAGCCCCTCTGCACAAAAACGGAACGATTAGCTAGGCGTAATGATAAGTATACGGCGAAATTTTAGTGTTGTTGCAAAGCAGTTCACATTGCTCCAGTTTCGATTACAGCTATCCCGCCTTTAGGCGGGCTCAAAACTAAACATCTACCGATAGTCAAATCACGTTCCGCACACTGCAATGAAACCATTACACTACAGAGTAAAAACTGTGACTGAAAGGGATAAATATTTTCAATAGCATTGATGCTTTTACTTCAGTTAAACTTAGAGGCAAGTGAAGTAATTTATTTTTAGTAAATTGCTCTGCTCAGCACATGTCAAGTACTCATGTAAGACCTATGGTGGTCCTTCGGCTGGTGGACAATAGGCGGATTGACGAAGGTCACGGACAAAAAAATATTAATCTGATTTATTGTACTTTATTGTATTCATGGCTCGTGCGTTTTTAACCTTTATCATGTCTTTAACTTTAGTTTATACTTTTATTTTGAAAACAAATGAGTGAAACGCTAGGTACGATATCTCAATTTAGATCCATTCTAATTTTAATTTAAATTAGGAAATTGGTCAATTTTTTAAATATTGAATTAGGTTGTCTTCGTCTTAGGTAGTTTTTGTTTCAAACACCAGTGCGACTTAACAGCTTAATTGGATAATCGGACATGTGAAAACTCGAACAGAATTTAACCAAGAGCTGTTTTTAACAATAAAACAATATTTTGTGAAACTATTATGTCAGCTCCTGCAAACGATTTTTCGCCTTATTAACTTTTCTTGTCGCAACGCATTATGCATTTTCCATAAACAAGACATATACGTTAGTTGTTTGACAACCTCTAACAAAATTGTTTGCGTACTATTTATTCGGAATCAATTTGTTTTCTACCCCACCATCTGACGAAGTAGTAACTCACAAGTCGGTGAGCTCTCTCATTTAGCAAGTTTCATTTTTGCTTAATATATGCAGTATTAAGAGTACATAACGCATAAGAATATGACAAGCGCTAGACACTATGCTTTATAAGCTCGTCATCGGCTGACCCCCCCTCGAAATCAACCAGCTCCCTCATCATCCCGAATCGGTGTCGGGCTTGCATATTATGCACACAGATGTGTAGATCATACACGCTAAGACCCCCTACACAAATTGAGCAAGTCCAGCATGTAAGTATACTAGGATAGACCCGCTGCCCCGCCTGGAACCCCATCATCAACAAGGGGAGTGGATTGCAGGGGTCAGCATACAGAGGATGTAGCGAGCTTATGTTACCTAGCGTTTAAAGCTTGTCACACTCTTATGTATTATGTTCTCTTGGCAATATTAGACACAACCCTCCAGTTTTGAATTTTTGCAATACATATATACTATATATATTGAAATCTATAAGTTTGAAAATCGGATTAATTTATATACATAAACATATATTATGTCACCTTTCATTACTACTGAAAGTACTATTTTGAAAGTGTTTGTGGAAAAAAGACACACAAACGGATGTGTGGATAAGTCTTAAGCTGGTGTTAAATTATATTTTTATTTTAACCTCCGTTTCATAGAAAATGCTATCTAACACTAAAATAGCTGCATCAAAATCCAGTGCAGGTGTCAGAGAAATTTTCACGCCAAATAAACTGATACATAGCTCGCCCCTCATTTTAGACTTTTTTCTGTTGCGCTATTTCTTTAATTAATGCTTACCTGAAGCTGTAGCTTTCAATCAACAATAGAAACCTTTATTTTAGCGTCTACGTAGCTGGCCGTCACTCTATTTTGGCTGTAGAGTCATGGCTCACAAAGTCAACATTATCTAATAAATTAATTATTGGACATTTTCGGGCGAGCGAGTAAAAATGTTTAACTCGTTTAACCCTGCAAACAAGTAAAATGACCTGTTTAACAGTATTTAACCTCTGTGTGCGAAAAGGATTGAGTTAATTTAACTCTTATAACTCGCTGCAAGAAAAGGTCGTTAGAAGCAGGGTTCAGAGAGCTACCAATTCCGCAGCGTTTTACCACAGTTTTTCGTTCTAATTACCTTTTGTTGTTATTATAATTATTATTTACTATTATTAATCAGAGCTAAAGGTTAGTGGTAGGATAGTCTACTTCAAGCCTGAAGCTCGGCGGTTCGATCTCCACCCTGGACACTTTTCTTCACGTCTTTCAACATTTTTAATTTTTTATTCCTCTGGTTGCCATTTTGCACACGGTCAAGGAAGTCAGCTCCCAAAGTAAAATTGGGCAATTTCTGGTACATATTGATTGCCGGTGGTGACTGGAACAACATAGAGTATACTAAAGCAGTACGGAAACCCACGACTTGGTGCCTTTCATGCTGCAAACAGTCATGTTTGATGCTTATTGTTTGTTGTTTGTTGCTTATTATAAGTTTGTATTATAAGCTTATTATAAGTTGCTTATTATTATCATAAGTTTGTTGCTTATTTATTATTATTTATTATTGCTTTATTTCGATTGTTACTTTATTTTGAGATGCTTCTGCTAACATCTGTCAAAACTGCAATGTTGTTCAAATTTTGTGCCAAATTAAATTTTACAACAACATGCTACAGCAACTTGGTTTGCAGCAGTGGAGGCGACAAATTTTGGGCTTTCCAACAACAGTGTTACAATGTGCACCTTATGTTTTGTATTGTCTCAGTAAGCTGTTGAAGTCGTCCAATTTTTCTTAGGTGGAACTTCCGCTTCGGCTGGAACTCCGTTTTTTCATTCAGCAGGAATATATAATTTGACGTAAATTGTGAGATAGAAATAGAAAGCTTTAAAGACAAACCACAGCCTGAGTACTCTTCAAGATGTTTCAAGATTCCGACAAATTCTTTAGGAAAAAATAGCTTTTGAGTAGGATTAGCTTAAGCGTTTTTGTTCCCCCCAAAAACAATGTCTAAAGCTTACGAACTGGGCATTAAATCTCAAATAAGCAAAAGGTCTACTAATGACTAGTCCTTCACCAAGAACTTATCTTTTCATTTTGCAACTTTTACATTACAGAACATAATTTCATATATCATTCTGTAGCGGGGCTAGTATTTCAACCTACGTACTAACACCGTTACCACGTCCAGACGTAGCGGACGCGGAGACCGTGGCACAGATGGATAACTGACCGACTACAGGAGACGGTCGGGACAGCCTCGCCAGACAATAAACGCAGGGGTAATCCGATCCTAAGGGCGAGATGACTCGCACTCTCACTCACTTAAGAATGAACTACCTACCTAGCAGGAGCTCAGAAAGACTTAGCCTAGCTAAATACACTTTAATAAAGAATAGAACAACGAGTTATAGAAATATAACAATACAATAAAATACAGGGATGATCCCTCAAGCACACACAAACACACAAACTACAAACACTAACTTACAGTTGCAGCGGCTGACGGGGGTCAGCCAACGTACCAAGCTCTGGGGAGAGCTGAGGGGAGACACAATAATAGACACAGCAAATAAGGGAGAGAGAGAATAGATTTAAACACGACTGTACACGAAGGCAGAAATAACAAGAGTGAAGGGGGGAAGCGAGTGTTGGGTTGAACCCTCCCACGAGCGCCCCCTAGTGAGAATTTGCCCCCAATCACGTAGCTCCCAAAGTCACGAGGGGGGGAACCCACCCAATCCCACGCATACACGTAGGGGGAGCTACGTGACTTGCAAACGTGTCCCAACCCACTTGATGATGTTATGAGAAGCCAGGCGGGTAGCTAGCCTAGCTACTCACCAGCAACGGAAAGGTTGATCATGCCAACCTTGATCCGTTACATCTCCCCAGGGCTCGCCATCCGAACTCCCGAGAGGATCACTGCACAAATGGCGAACTGGTACGTGAGCTGAACTCTCAACAAGTACATACAGTACAGAGCAATGATGCTACTAGTACAATGCAACTGCAAGTCATAAGCCATAAGCTCATAGTCCAAATTAACAAGTGTAGAAAAAACACAAAAAACAAGTGATTAAATACTACATAGCACAGAGATTATGCATATACTAGGCGCTATGAAGCACTAGTAACAGTCAAAAATTAAAGCACAAAGTGACAAAGATTAAGCATAAGTATTTGCATGGCCAAAAATACACGTATTAAACTAGAACCGTATTAAGTAAACTGGGATTGTAAGTAAT
>JASAND010004116.1:0-22579 GCA_030248195.1 Trissonchulus latispiculum | reverse complement strand
CTGGTCACTACGGTCTAGGTGGCCTATTGACCACTGGTCAAACCCCCTGGAACAGCGTTTTTCAGCGTTTTGGTTGGGGGCATATACAGTACATTTCATGAAATCCAGGACTGGTGGCGTAATTTCCAAACTGGCGAAATATCGCGAAGTGACGGCAATTTTCGCCAAAATTGGCGAAAAGTCTTGTTTAATTGGCGACAATTCTTGTTTTTTTTTCGCCAACTTTGTTCGGAGTTTTCGCCAACTTTGGCGAAAATCGCTAATACTTCGCGACATTTTGTTGTTTTCGCCAATTTGGAAATTACGCCACCAGTCCTGGATTTCATGAAATGTACTGTATAGTAAATCGACTATGCTCGTTTCAATGGGCATATTTTCGAAACCGACGGAAGTGACCACTGGTCTAGGTGGCCTATTGACCACTGGTCAAACCCCCTAAAACAGCGTTTTTCGGCGTTTTGGTTGGAGGCCTATAGAGTAAATCGACTATGCTCGTTTGAATGGGTATATTTTCGAAACCGACGGAAGTGACCACTAGTCTAGGTGGCCTATTGACCACAGGTCAAACCCCCTAAAACAGCGATTTTCGCCGTTTTGGTTGGGGGCATATATAGTAAATCGACTATGCTCGTTTCAATGGGCATATTATCGAAACCGACGGAAGTGACCACTTATTTAGGTGGCCTATTGACCACTGGTCAAACCCCGTAAAACTTCGTTTTTCGGCGTTTTTGTTGTGGCATATATAGTAAATCGACTACGCTCGTTTCAATGGGCGTGTTGTCGAAACCGCCGGAAGTGACCACTGGTCACTACGGTCTAGGTGGCCTATTGACCACTGGTCAAACCCCCTGGAACAGCGTTTTTCGGCGGTGTGGTTGGGGGCATATACAATAAATCGACTGTACTCGTTTCAATGGAAAGGACGCATACTCTTGCGAACCTTACGCTACCAAAAATTGGATTAGGACAAGTAGGAAAAATGCTCCTTGCAGTCGCATGAAAAAGTTAATATGAGCTATTATGGCCAACATTTAAACGTGCTAAGGACAAGATTTAAAATGTTTAATATGAGCCAACATCTAAATAAGTAGAGGACAAGATGTAAACGTCTAACATGAGCCGCTACGTTTCTCTTGGGCTCATATTGACGCAAATGAAATGGCTAATATATTTTGTATTTACAAAGGCTTTCTTCAGATAGTCAAAAGGTTAGAATGGTTTGCATATGCAAGGATGATATGGCTGGATGAAATCTCACTAGGTAAGTATATCGTCTGTGACAGTTCTAATTTTTATTGCCTTATTCTGGTTTATATTGGTTGCTTTTGTTAATAATTTATATACATGTACATACGTATAGTAAGATCTAGAAGCAACGTCGAAAAACGCACAAATGTTTTGAAGCGAAGTTGAAAAATCAGGCAATTCTGATTTTTGCTTAAAACGTATGCGCCACTACTAATATTCAGTCTTTTCTGGCTAGGTTTAACAATGTCTGTTTAGAGGACACGTACCACAGGCGCAACCAAAGTGAGCGTCAATATGAGCCCAAGAGAAACGTAGCGGCTCATGTTAGACGTTTACATCTTGTCCTCTACTTATTTAGATGTTGGCTCATATTAAACATTTTAAATCTTGTCCTTAGCACGTTTAAATGTTGGCCATAATAGCTCATATTAACTTTTTCATGCGACTGCAAGGAGCATTTTTCCTACTTGTAATTTATATATAGGATAAAATTAGTTTGGTACTAAAAGAGACCATGTTGTTTTTTGGTTTTTAATTTTAGACAGTTCTGAAGTTTTCCAGATCAAGAAGAAAAAGAAATCACAAGCCTCTCTTAAGAAGGCTCGTCAGCGTTTACTGCATGAGCAAGCTTCTTTAGCTTCTGCTGACAGTACAAACGGAAATGATGAACACTCAGTGAATGCCAACAAACGTCAATCAGGTTCTGTACCTGTAAGAAAAATCGATGGCAAGGTATAATAAGTTTGCTTTTATAAAGGTTTTCCAGTTGGCCATAGTTGCCATGTTCAGCATGTGCTTTATGCGCAGTGGTCAGGGTATTTTTTACAGGGGAGGGCGGGCCCCCCCCCGAAATTGACCTCCCCTCCCCGAAAATGCCTTCCCCCCCCAAAATCGCCCCCTCCTGGGATTCGGGGATTTTTGCTTCCCCCCCCGGGATTTTTTGGGTGCCCAAATTTTTGCCAAAAATAGGCAAATTTTCAAAAATTTTTCGGCTTCGCCGAAGTTTTTTTCGTAAAAATAGCTATTTTTAGCTTACATCCTGGCATTTTTGATAACGTTTTGCGCTTCACCATGCAAAATACGCCAAAAATACCATTTTTGGCTCATTTATGTAAAAAAATTTTCCCCCCCCCCGGAAATTTCTCCCCCCCCCCGTGCCCGGCCCCCCCCCCCCCCGAAAGAAAATCCCTAAAAAATACTCTGGTGGTTACTGTTTAACAGGAGCGTTTTCATGGGGCCGGGACCGCCTTAAAAATGAAAAAGAAACCTTTAGCTATTTTTAGTACATACAATTTTAGCCTCTTTTGGAACAAATTTAGGCCGGACCATCAGTTTTCGGTTGTGCCCATCCATCCAATTCTTAATCTTAATCTTAATCTTAATCTGCTGTTTAACATCTATCATAGGGGTCGCGGCAGCGACCCCTATATGTGTGAAAAATGGCTGGAGACAGTGCAAAATAAGCTGCGCAAAATCCTGCGCAGATCCTGCGCAAATTGTAGATCACCTCGAGTTTAGTATATCTGGGAAGTTTCAGCCCCGTATCACTTACCGTTAAAAAGTTGCGCCCCGGACCGGTTATGGGGGCAATGTTTTTTCCGGTTTCTCCTATTTGATGGTTGTATTGTATATACATAATGTTCGCCGCTTTCACCTGAACTGCATCGGTGGGCCAGCCTAAAGGGCTATAGGATCTAGTAGTACCATCTAAAGAATTTAAGAATCGCAATTTTTTTGCGCCGCAGCTGTGCCACAGCGCCGCATTGGCTCCGCAAAGTCGGCTCAGTGCGAAAAGTGACCATTTTTGTGGTCGTCGCTCAAGTTGAACGTTACGAGCTGGAGCTGATTTCTTTTTATATTCAGAACATACATACAATTGAACTAAGTGGTCTCGGTTGCGTTTCTCTATCACTTCCCTAGCGACCACAGTGGCCCGTCAGAAATGGCGAAAATTCGAAAAATGAAAAATCGAAATTTCTCGCTATCCAATTTTGAAAGCTCAAATCTTTCATACAATAGTTTGCTGGCATGGAGAATCGATTCCCGCGGTAAGTTTTATCGTCAGACCCACCCATCTTGATGGGCTGGTTCCACTTTGCCGTCGGAAGGGTCAAGTCGTAAACCGCTTCCTGGAGGTCCATAGTAGGCTCTACCTGGCCTCTCAAAACAGGCCTGTTGCGGTTCCTTTTTTTCCCTTTATTTCCTTTTTTTTCGAGACCTTCCTTTTATTTCCTTTTTTCGCCCAAAATTCCTTTTATTTCCTTTTTTTTTCTTGCTGACTTCAAAAAGTCTAGGAATTTACAAGATTTTTAAGCAAAATTTACGTTTTTGCCCATAAATTTTTTAAAAATTTATGGAATGAATGAAAATGGATTTTAATTTCAAAGTTGGTTTTATATTTTGGACGCATATAATTTAATAATAACTTGACTTGGGTTTAAGTTTTGTATGTTGGTCTATTTGGCTGGAAAAGTGTAGTTTTAAGCTATAGTAACGGCTGAGTTTTTGCAGTTTCTAGAGTGCACGAAATAGCAAATTTTAACGATTTTACTCTTTTCAGCACATGTGCATTTTTTGTTACGCAACGCTAAGATTATATAAATTTTGATGGTTTGTAGGTCGTTTCCAGGACATTTCAGAAAATTTCGAACATTAAATTCTCGTTTTATCGTTGGGATTTTCAAATATTATCTGAAATGTTTTCATTGTTTCATTCATGTTTTCTTTATGAATGCGAGCTTATTTATACAGTTTAAAAAGTGACATGTATTAACAATGCGGAATTTGATAGGAGGTTCGTGTTAAGCTGGACCGGTTCTATTTAATTTTGTATTTTGTCGTCCAAGATAATTGCTTTTCTTTCTGGAATAGTGAAAACTTCTGGAGCTAAAATTTTTTGAACAAAATATGTTTCTGCTTTTCAGTTTTAGTTCTCTTTCTCTTTTCTCACTTTTCTCAATTTTATCGACTACATTCCCACCTAGGGTTTAAACATTTTTTGAAAATTTCTAATATATATAGACCCTCAATTTCCAGGCCCGGCCCGGCTCCGGTAATGGCGGCCCCGGCGCATCTCTAGAAACTACTTATAGTAGAAGAACATATATAGCTTCAGTGTTGCTTTTGAAGTGCCAGGCATTCCGTTACTTGAATCTGGACCATTTATTTCTCAAAAAAGTTTGGAATTTTCGAACATTTTCTAGCACTTAATTTTTCCAAATTCCAACTTATCATAAAAATCTGAAAATTTTCCAGCTTTATCATAAAAATCTAAAAAGTTCACCACTGTCTAGTCCCTGCAAGTCTGTGTGTATATATGCATAAAAGTTTACAGGCTGCAGTTAAGATTTCAGGAGCCATTTTCAGATGTCAATATAAAAAATCGCTCGGCTTCATCGAATCTATCCGATCAGAATAAATTTTTAAGACAAAAATTATATTAATGCGTTAACGTAGTAGCAAGAAAATAGCCTTTAAAGTTTGTTATTTTTGGCAGTTTTCATCTGAAAAATTCCTTTTTTTTCCTTTTTTCTGTTTCGAAATTCCTTTTTTTATTCCTTTTTTCTGAGGAAGGCCGCGCAACAGCCCTGTCAAAACTTTGTCTATAGGGGTTTTCTGGTGTGCCCTGCTCATTCCCGGTATATATTCGTTTTACCGTCCGACGTTCCTATGCGTAATGCTGGGCTGGTTCTACTTTGCCGTCGGGAGGGTCAAGTTGGAATCCGCTTCCTGGAGGTCCATGGTAGGCTTTATCTGGCCTCTCAAAACTTTGTTTATAGGAGTTTTCTGGTGCGCCCAGCTCATTCCCGGTATCCGTTTTGCCGCCTGACGTACAAATTTTGCTGGACTGGTTCCAGTTTGCCGTTTGAAGGGTCAGTTGGGTGGGGGGTCAAGTGGTCGAAACTAAAATTTTTCAAAAGTGACAAAATTTGGTATATATCAAATGAAAGCTCTAAGTGAGCTGAGCAACTTTTGTCATAGGACTGCATACCCAAAGTGAATGTAGAGTGCCCGTGGTGGGGTGGGGTCGGGACTTTGATTTTGGGGTTTTGGGTCACAAATAAAATTTTTCAAGAGTGGTCAAATTTCGTGTCAAATGAAAGTCCGAAGCGAACCGAAGAACTTTCGCCATGGAACCATCCACCAAAAGTTGCTGTGTTGGATTTATGCCTTTACTTTCTCAACCGGAATTTAAAAGGTAGACATAGGCCCAACACACATATTATCTCCTTTGTGCCGAGTATTTTTGTTACATGTTGTAGATTGCTCGTACAATTTTTGGTATTAATGCTCTATACGCGTCCTGGCTTTTTACTAAGCCAAAAGGCCGGGGGTGGGGAATTTTTTCGAAAAATAACGCTTAAAATAATGCTTAAAAACAGCTTATATATTTTTGCTGCTGAAGTTCAAATTAAACTATTTTAGCTTAAATTTGTCCTTGCAATAACTAAACTAGCTAAAAAATGCCTAAGAATCCGGCGAAGCCGGAAAACGTTTTGAAAATGTACCCTCAAAACCCTATTTTTTCGGGCAATTTTGGGTTCTGTGGGGGCAGGCCCGAATCCTTGGAGGGACCCAAGTCTGGGGAGGGGCACCCACCCCGTAGGAAAAGCCAGGTGCCAGGCGTATTTAGAAGGTCCATTTCATTTATTTACTTTTCGGTTCCGCCCCCACTTTACTTTTTGAACCACTCCACGCATCGGCCCCTAGAGTTTCTCTGTGGGCACGAATGCGAATTTTTAGCTCAGAATTGTTTTATAAACCTAACTGTTTTTGGCATCCAACGGGATTCGGAGAAGTTGTCATGTTTATCATAATTTACACTGGCCAATTTGGCTTTCTTTAACTTTCTTACGCATACGGTACAGCTTCAGTAAAGGAGTTTTCTCAGATTAGATGTCCGTTATGGGGACTGACGCCTGTATCTGATAGATTATTTATAATACGCCATTTTGCTGAATGTTTGATTTGACAATTTAGATTGCTGAAGCAATTTCTTCAGCGGATGGCCCCGAAACTGCGGCAGCCCAGGACGAAGATGTGACATGTGACCGCGAGGAAGATGATTTGAGAAAAATGCTTTCAAGTTAGGGGAGGCTGAGACAGCGTTTATTCGCTGAGTTCCTGGCAATTTTAGTCTTTGATGTTCGGAACCTGCTGCAGGGATTTATACGTACATAATAATTTTCGGGGATTCATCTGTGCATAGCTTTTGCTGCGACATCAGATTGTAACTGTATGTTTTCAGCTATTCCATACAGTACAGCTACAGTATAATTCAAATTTCAAATTCATTCATTTCAAGATTCAAATTTCAAATACTTAATAATTACAGTATAATTATACATGCATTATGCATGCACTTTTGTTCTGTTTAGCTGGTGCAATTCCTGATGCTAAGGCAATTCATTTGGCTAGAAAAAGACGTCAGTTGGCCAGGGAAACTCATGGGACGGCAGCTTATGTAAACCCCAGTGTTAGTGCTGAATATATTCCCCTGAAAGAGGAGAAACGAGCTGCTGACAAGTCGGCACGATCTCGCTTAATACGGTATGATATAGTGTTGTTTTTAGTTTGTTGGCTGATGTATATATCCATCTTGTGCTTGTAGTTTGCTTGCTTTCAGTTATTATAGGATTCCAATTTAGATTTTGAACCTGTTTAGTCAGTTTTCTATAGATCAGTTCTACATACTTTTCTAGCTTAGTTTGTCTAACATTATTTCGTATACTACTATTTTGTTTACTATTTTATGTGGCAAGGCAGAACTGAGAGTGTGCCAGGTAACTGGTAGCAGAGCGAGAGCCGGCGCAGTGGAAATTTACTATTAAACTCGCGAAGCTGTCAAGTGCTGGGATCTCACCCTCACACTGACTTTGACACTTCTAGAAACTCTGTCAAGTGCTGGGATTTCACCCTCACACTGACTTGCACACAAATTCTAACTCGGTTTAATTTTAACGGCTTAGGTGTGAACCCACGGCCTCTAAACTAGAATTAAACCTAACTATGGATCGCTGACAAGTCTAATCTAAGCGAAGTTCTCTAAGTCCAAGTCCAATAGTTTCGTTTACTAAAAGCTTCGTTTATTTCGCATCTACGAAACACACCACCAAACCACTGCAAGTCAGATACTGAACACCAAACAAGGTTTGCAACAACTTTTATAACTAGCTAAACCCCGCCCTCTGCTTACGTATTGTTTTCGAGGGAACTGCTTTTTGGTCCTCTTTTTAGGCTGTTTCGCCTCTGTTCCTTTCCGAGTTGGGCTAGCTATCCTTCAAACTGCTTCGGCCCTTTTCATCTCCCCCTTTTGTTAATGTTGTTTTGAACAATTTTAGACTTTAAGCGGAAGTATAAAAACTGTTAAAATTCTTGAAACTATAACTCAAAACGTCAATCTCAAAGTAATTTCCAGAATTAGCTAAACCCATCCCCCAAACCCTAAGTTTTAGCCAATAGTAGTCAGCAGATGACTTCAATAACATTCCCCTAGCAGCAGTCTTACGGTAGAAATTTCTACTTCAGTTTAACATCAAACGAAGCTGCAAAGCAGCAGCGCAAATTGACTAACAATATTGCTAGGCTACGTACATAAACATAAGCTGCATTAGGCGGCAATAGTTAGAATTTAGGTAGATATGCATTCCGTTGTTGATACCAAATTTGTATGTTTAATTTATAAAAACAATAGCTACAGTTATGTTTAAATTTTCGTTAATCTTGACTAATTTTTAATTAAAATGATGATTTAATTTCGACTTGTGACATCACTCACCCCTTAAAAGGACGAAACCCCCGTTTCGAAACAGCAATGCATTCCAAATACACACAAAACAACGAACTACTTTTGAAAAGTGCGCAAACTACTAAAATTCACTAGTATGAGAATTCACAGGTAGTACATCCTGTGTATTAAAAAACAGTATAACAATAGTATAAGTTTTGATTCCGGATTGGGAGTGCAAATTCTGTTGCGATGAAATTTCTCAGATTAAGTTAACAAAAATTGACTTGAAACTGGTAAGTGGTTGTGAGTATAGCAACAAGGCAATTGCGATTTAGTTGTCAAGTTAATGCTGCTACATACCTTTTTATGCGGTGCGTAAGCTTTATCTTCGTAGATACGTACTTCTGTTGTGCGTCCTTTGCAGCTTCTGCATGTGGCGCTTAGATGCTTCTGCTTTATGTGTATAGGCATCAGTGTATTTATCGTGCGTAAAGCGTGTCTCATTATTGCCCTCGCTAGCCATTAGCAAAAACCTACGCACGTGCAAATTATTAGAATGTGTTAACTTGTTTTACTCCTTACAAAGCCTCTGACTTTTCTGATACCACGTCCTATTTGAAGTGCAGGCGTTAACCAAGTTTTTCTACATTTAAACTTTCGTTATCGTATCATCCTTTTAGCACCAAAAGTTCACCTCGACGAATGGGTGTGTACTTCATAGATGGATGTACCAGTCTGCAAATTAAGCTTTAAATGAAAGTTGAAGTAACTACGAGAATGCTATCAACTGCTATCAGTGTTGCCTTTTGCTTTATAGCTTCCTATTTTCGTTTCGTGGCCTGTGAGGACGCTGCGCGCTTTAATGCGAAAAGTTTACAGCTCCAAGTTGATTTTTGTCTCATTCTTAAGGAACTATAAGCAAACGGAGCTCACTTTTGAGCTTTTCTAGCTATCGCCTTATTTATAAATCATTGCACAAATCTTCCATGCGAGTTTAACTTCATGAATTTTCTACCTTTTTTCTCTGAATATTGAGTTTACGTACTTTGGCCCGTAAAGTTTGTTCTTAATTCGTAATGTCTGTGTGTTTCGATCCCCCAAACAACATATTAGGTACACAGTCAATACAATAAACGCATAGCCTTCAATTGATTTAGTTACTTTCAAATATTGTGATCTAATACACATTACAAAGCACGGCACACAATTGAATTGACACAGCAACTACCCAAACTGTTCTCCATAAAAACGTATTTCCACAAAGTTGATATTTCACAAACCACATATTCAGTACGATTTTTAAAAGAAATTTTTTTCAAGATTTTCTTCTTAACGAAAGGACTTTTCTGCACATTTAGCAAGCTTTATAGTTTTTGAAATTAAGAATTCATCCAGTCCATCTACATTACAAAATACAAAATTCGCTTACATTTCCTCTAAAGGTTAAGCACAACAATTCAAGATACATCACACGTTTCCAAGTACACCTACAGAAACCGATTACGTTATTTCTAAAAACCAGTATATAGTTTCAGTAACTTCGAGTACAGCCTTGGTCGGAGAACCAGTTGTGCGAACGCAAATGCAAATTATTTCAAAGTTAACGAAATTATTTTTCACAACTTCAAGTAGAAGTTCAGATTTGCCTTGTCACTGCTACGCGAGAGTCCAAATAACTGAGCATACTATAAGGACTCAGCTTTTTTGTAACTTTCCACGAGATTTACTACAAACCTTTCTTGCAAAATATTTAAAGTTTCTAGGTTCCGCGGAACCTGCAGATTCTCGACAAGAACACAGCTTAACTAATAATCTTTCAGGACTTAGCTCATGCTCATAAAATTTTCGATTTTGTACATTCCTTATTTCAATTAATAGGAATTTTTATTTCTCTTCGAACCACAAATTAGAGATTCAGCATTCGTAACAGTACAGCAGCACTGTATTAGACTTCAGATTCTGCTAAAAATCATAATAAAACGTAACGTTACTTTCAACGCAGTTTTTCCTTTGGAGTTTAGCCATAAATTCGTGAGCAGTCTGTAATTGCAAATTTCCCTGTTTGCAACGCCAAGGCCGCTGTGCGATAGTGAATTAAGGTACGCAAAATAGAATTGTGTCGCTACTGATAGAATAATTTCCAACACTTAGTGCAATTTTATTTGATAGTTGTACATTCTGCAAGTGATTTCGCATCAGTCTGATGAAATACCAACCTACTAGTAACACAAGTAGCTATACTGAATTTGGGTCCTGCAAGCAATATAAAAAGTATGCTAAGGCATAATAGAAATCGAAGAAATTGGTTGCAAGCTTTATTTATTAAACTTATGCATGGTTTAGTATTATGACGAATGCGCAAAATGTTTTCCCATATTTGTATGCTCTTAGCGCTAACAGCAAAAGCAGAATCTTCCTTAAATCTTGGTAAAGCTGCAATTACATTTTGAAATTTTGACAAACCAGTTTCAACCTCGGGAACAGATACTTTGACCGAACAAATTGCCTTATTTCCGACGCTATTTTTGGCATAACTTTTCTGAAGTAAAAACTGATTTTGTTCAAATATCGCTTTATTTTTGCTGTGCATTCCTCCCAAAGCTGACTGCAAATTTTCCTGATTTTTCATTATAATTTCCTGACCTTCTTTCAAAGCTTTTAGGGAAGCGGTTACAGCGCCAATTTCAGCTAGCAAGTTAGTATTACTTTCAGTTTTCTTGTAATGCAAGCGAACATTCGAAATGCTGGTGAAAGCTCCATCTAACTCCGTTTGTGAGTTTCTTCTAGAAAAGTTATCTTCATTTTCAGCCGAAGGCGAATTTTCACGCTTGTGAAAACACGCCCTAGCATTAGCATAGTGACCTGGTTGTAAACAGTAGTTGCAGATAGGACGACCATCTGCTGTCCAGCCTCCTCGATTTGCTTGTGGCTGATTATTTAAATTCTGCGGCTGTGGCCTTCGGTCCACACGACGAGAATTTAAATGCATGTTTTGAGCCGGTATTGGGCTGGAATTTCTCGCACTAGACAAGCTTTGCTCTAGTTTATTACGTAATTCTGACAAATTTTCATTAACGTATTGTTGAAACTGCTCGAACTTTTTAGCCTGTGAAATTGCTTGCAAGTGCTGCAACTTCACTGCTTCCACCACTTTACCCATTTCTGTGAGTAAAGGTTCAACTTCGGAATTAGTTTGCTGCTTTTCTGTTTGCGGAAATGAGTACGCAGCAACTGGTTTGGATGCCGGCCTCGTTAAACCTTCTAGAGCTTCGATTTGACGAGCCTTTTTGATGGCATCCCGAAAATCGATAGGATTTTGCAAAATTAACTGAGTTTTATACATAGGATTTAACCCATTTATAAAACTGTTAAAAGATAAATTCATTGCTGCATCAGAATCCATTTCTGGATAAGCCTTTTGAACTAATCTTTGAATAGCATAGGCAAAATCTTGAACGCTTTCTCGAGGTTTTTGAGTTCGGCTATGAAGTTGCATGCTCGCAAGTCTTTCATACTCGGCAGGCTTAAGTTGTTCTGTGAGAGCAGCTTCTAAATGCTCCACAGTGTCCTTTTGAGTCGGTTCCAAATTTCTGTAAACATCGAGCGCAAAATCTCTTAAATATGCAGGAAGTACTTGTAATTGCTTGGCATCGTCCCAATTCTGGGCGATAGCCACTAATTTGAAGACTACGAACCAGTCATCTATGGACTGTTCGTCAGATTTTCCAGAAAAAGGTCTCAAAGTATCTTTTGGTAGTGAAACAGTTTCTGTTGGACCCACCAAGACTGGTTTTTGACTTGGTATTGCCGCATTAAAAGTACTGAAAAAGCTTTGCTTAAAAGCCAAAAAGTCATCTTTCAAATTTGAAAAATCTTGAAATTCAGTGACATCCGGCAATTCTGAAATTCTCTGAGTGCACGTGGCTAACTCATCTTTCATGTCTTCAAGCATTTTTGCTTGTGTTTTTATCGCTTTTGAATGCCGCTCCAGGCGGTCGTAGTCTGGGTTTCGCGGAAAAAGTTGAGAGTTATTTGTATCGTCAAACCCTCCCTTTCCGTCAGCCATACAGCGTACCGCGCAATGAAATTTTACGGTTTATAAACAGATATATGAACTCTCAAAATTTTCGGAAATTCTAGAAGTTTCGCTCTTCCGGGCCAATAAACTTTCTTTAATATTTCTGTCACTTCTTCGATCGGGAGCGTTGGTCGGTGAACCACGTGTCCGTCTCGAAATTATATATACTCTCGTACGGTCTTGGAGATACCAGATTCGTACGTTAACCACGTTTGATTCAGTTTATACTCTAATCACAGCTAGTTAAAACACGTTTTATGTACTCTTCAACTCTAACCACACAATAATACAATCACAATACAATTATCTAAAGTACTCAGATACCCACCAAAACGTTGACATCCAAGCAGGATCTGGAAGGACAGATCAGGATTTCTCCACGGATCACTGGCTAGGACGTCCCAACACCGGTCTTCCGAGGGTTAGATCCACTGGCTGCGGTCCTGGCGGAAACAGGCTTCCGGACTGCTGCAGACTTCCTGATGGCTCCCCAAGGATCTCCAGGAAATGTTGACAGACTGGGCAAATCGCTGAAATTTGCCTGGGTATCTGGACTATGACTGGGACCGTCAGAGTTACCGGTAGCTGAGCGGTCTGCAGTGGCAGAGTTGTTGAGGCTGTTAATTCAACAGGCTGATACGTCTGCTGAAAGTTCGTGGCAGACTGCTGTGGCCACTGATTCATGCGCTGTCACCCAACAAAAAGGGTGGCAGTGGCTTGGTGTGTTCGTTAAATTCGGCGGACTTCGCTAGACTTGTCTCGGCAACCACGCTCTGCTACCAATTGTGGCAAGGCAGAACTGAGAGTGTGCCAGGTAACTGGTAGCAGAGCGAGAGCCGGCGCAGTGGAATTACTCAAGAACTCAGTAAACTGTCAAGTGCCGGGATCGCACCCTCACACTGACTCTGAACTTTAGAAACTCTGTCAAGTGCTGGGATTTCACCCTCACACTGACTTGCACACAAATTCTAACTCTCGGTTTAATTTAATAGGCTTAGGTGTGAACCCACGGCCTCTAAACTAGAATTAAATCTATCCTATAACTGTGGATCGTTGCCTAGTCTAGATCTAGCGAAGTCCTAAGTCCAAGTCCAATCGTTTCGTTTACTAAAAGCTTCGTTTATTTAGCATCTACGAAACACACCACCACCAAGCCACCGCAAGTCAGATACAGAGCAACAAACAAGATTTGCAACAACTTTTATAAGTAGCTAAACTCCGCCCTTTGCTTACGTATTCTTTTCGAGGAAGCTACTTTTTGGTTACTCTTTTTAGACCGTTTCGCCTCTGTTCCCTTTTGAGTTGGGCTAGCTATCCCTCAAATCGAGTCGGCCCCTTTGAAATTTGACATTTGTTAATTCTGTTTTCGACTATTTCAGACTTAGCGGAAATATAAAAACTATAAAAGTTGCTGGAAAAATCTATCAAAACGCCCTGCTTAGGGTAATTCTCAGAATTACCTCAAACCCAGCCCCGAACCCATAGATTCCAGCCAATAATAGTTAGCAGATGACTTCAATAACATTCCAGGAGTAGCAGTCTTACGGTAGAAACCTTTACCTCAGTTTAACACCATCGAAGCTGCGAAACAGCAGCACAAATCAAACAACAACATTGCTAGGCTACGTACATAAACATAAGCTGCAATAGGCAGCAGTAGTTAGAACTTAAATAGATATGCATTCCGTTGTTGATACCAAATTTGTATGTTTAATTTATAAAAACAATAGCTACAGTTATGTTTAAATTTTCGTTAATCTTGACTAATTTTTAATTAAAATGATGATTTAATTTCGACTTGTGACATCTACTATACTACTATACTATTTTGTGTTTTGTATTTTTGTAGGGATGATGATAACGACGCTTCGGATGAGGAGGGAGAGGAGTTTATGACGATGAAAGGAGCCCAGCAAGACGACGATCGGCGGAAAACGGAAGAAATGTTTTTGATGGTGGAGCAAGGAGGTGAGTGTCAATCAACGCTGAAATAAAAGCGCTTTGCTTGGGTGATGCATAACTTCTCTTAGTGGGGTTTACTTTGAAATGATGCTATGAAAAAGGACTGTTCTTTCTACTAATTTGCTGAGATACAGAAAACAGGAGTTTGTCGGGCATTGATGGTACCGGGTCAGTTTGGGTCTCTTTTTTGACACGGTCACTGTGTCGAAACCTCTGACTCGCTCCTGACCCGCTGATTTTGAGTTTCCACGATAACTGAAAAAGTTTACAAGTGTAAGTACAAGTTTTAGTAATTAAGCAAGATTACAAAATTTAAAATAATTTTAATTGATGAGATGAAGAGACAATGCCATTCCCATTTTCTTCCTTTATTTTATAAAACAAGAACTGGTGTGAACTGGTCACAGCGTAAGCACGTCAACAATTTAGTTTTTTAGACAAATTAAAATAGGATTCTGGCTGTTTTGAGAAACCCTTTCAACCATACATTAACATAGGGTCGGGTCCTGGGGGGGTCTTGTCCCCAAAAAATTTTGAGGGGGCTTGTACCTTGAACAAAAATTTTCAGGGGGGCTTGTACCTCAAGAAAAAATTTGTAAAATTTTTCAAAAAACTGAACGCTAATTTTATTAAAATTTGCAATTTTTTGTTAAAATTTGCAAAAAATTTCAATTTTTGAAAAAATTTCAAAATTTTGCCCAATTTTCCCGAAAAATTAAGCATTTTAGCTAAAAAATTCCGGCGAAGCCGGAAATTCTTTGAAATTTTACTGTAAAAACTAATTTTTCCGGCTGTTTTTGGTTACCCCTTGGCCATTTTTTCGTTACCCCTTGTCCCCGACGGCGATAGAGCTTGTACCTTGTCCGGGTTGGGGGGGGGGCTTGGACCCCCCCAGACCCCCCCGTGTTAACCTATGCTTTCAACCATAAGTGGTCCGGTTACTCAGCTGTAACGGGACTGTCACTGCTTTGTTAATGAGGGCCCAGACGTGTATGCCATGTTAAAGGATAATGCTTTAGTTAGTTGACAGTTGTACACATTGGATTCTACTTCCGTTTAAAGGTAATTCCGCTGAGGCACCTAAGGCTCAGTTGGTAGAGCGTCTGCTCGTTAAACAGGAGACCGCGGGTTCGAGTCTTGCCAGGTGACCGATTTTTTGGGTGCTTGGTGTACAACCTTCTTTAATCAGGAAGATTATTTTCCATGGGTTTCTTCCGGTGACTAGACATCACAACGAATAAATTTACGCCCACAAAGGTATCGACATAGCCGCGAAAACTTTGACAATTGTCAAATATATTTAACGCAACTGTACGTATTTATAGATAGTGATCAGGAGCGAGATGAGGAATTTGATCGTTGGGAACAGGAACAATTGAAGAAGGTTGTTTCACATCAACAGGTATATGTTTGTATTGTGATGTTTTATTTTCCAAGTTTTTCTTGTTTATTTCACGCACGCAATTCTTATAATGCTCTATAGTGTCGGACATCTAACGTTATGTAATGTCTAGCGTTCCAAAGACCGAAAGCATGAATGAGTAAATCTCTGTCATAAGACCGAGAAGCTGATAGGTCTATGGCACCCGGTACTGATCCTATGGTCGGTTGTTCGAGTCCCACCAACCACAAAGCTTTCTTAAATCTCCTTTGAGTAAGGACTAAGCCTATATCGGTTCGCCGTGAGCTCTAGCCAATCCAACTATCCACCCTTAATTGGACGGTTAATGGGTACTATTTATGTGGTAAGGTAACAGAGGAGACCGTGTATGTATGGCATCTGTCTTGAGGAGCTGGCCCCTCCTCCACGGTTTTAGTCATTATTTGAGATTGCACTCCTGTGTCAAGGACTGTGTATCCATTTATGAACACCGGCACTCTAGACCCTAGCCCCTGGGGTAGGTGAATTCTCATTCTCGTGTTTACATTCTGTCATTTAGGCTGGTAAGCATCTTATCTCTTATGGGGAGACGCATAAACAGAGACTAACAAATCCAATAAATATACGTAAACTAGCACTGGCAAGGCTCCGGTCTAAAGATCATTTCAATCTAAGCTTCAATTCTGTGCAGTGTATCTAGAGGACTGCTTGTTTTGTCTTCTTTCAGATGGAATCTCTACAGTATCAGGCAGATGAAGCTGCGTCCGTTGCTAGTGGTGGTACCAGCGCTTATAACTCTGGATCCATTAAGTTCAATCTAGACACCGACCCAACTGCCGGCTATTCTGGACAGACTGTGGATGGTTATGAGTCGTCCGTTGGTCATCCCAGAATGGGTGATGCCGGACAGGCTGTCCACACCACTAGTACACTACTTACGCTGGCTGAGTTGTCTAAAAAGCTGAAAGCAAGGTCTGTTAATAAGTCAGAATCTCCAATCCAGATTCAAAGATAAGATTTAAGAATTGGTTTAAAGAATTAGACCAAACTGTTAGAATTGACCTTTGCATACTACATTTAAATGCAAACGATGGTTCTGTGAGACATTTTACGCAGCAGGTTAAACAAATTTATACCTTTGCGACTCTATTCTTTCGAAAAAGGCTCACAGAGTTAGTGATTATCCATGTTACATGTTATCCGGGAAGTTTTGTCTGTTCGACTAACCGTAAAGTTTTAGTGGTGCGACTACAGTGTACAACTATTTTGAGAGGATCTCGCCCGTTTTAACTTTCACTTTTTTCATTTCCAAACAGTCGCTTTCATGTAATTGTCGATACAACATTTTGTGATCTCGAAACATTTTGGCAGCATGGAATTAACTGATTGGTTGCCGCACTGATGCATATTTGACATTATTATCGAGCACACTTGCATAATTGCTCAGGGGCCCGTTGCATAAAAGTGATTAGTTGATGAGTGTAGCAGTTTATTGAGAATAATGAAAGCTACGAATGCGCCACGACAATAGTTATACTTCCTATTGAAGCGCTTTGTTTGAGCGTTCTTATGAAATTCTAAAGTCTAAATTAAATTACAGCTTAAATTGGAATGAAGCCAGCTTAACAAGTAAAGAAATTAAGATTGAGTACAAAATTTTTCTTTGACTGAATGAGTCAGTGAGGGTAAATTAAATACTTCATGATTTTTGGATAAAGCACTTCAACAGCTAAGACATGGTACCAAAAACTCAACGGCGGACTGCAGCAAAAGTTTTTTTCGAAAAACTGCTACTCTAATCAACTAATCACTTTTATGGAACGGGCCCCTGATGTATGTGGAAGCAGAGTTTAGCACGTATTTGGTACGTACTATGATTTTCCGCAGTAGGTTTTTCATAGTGTTTATGGAATGCTGTGCTGTGATTTTAGTGTAGAAGATTATAATAGCGTGCATCGTACTCGGAAGCTTGAAAGGGACAGAGCAACCAATGATATGGTGGAAAATTTTGGGGTTGTCAAGAAGTTGGAATCTAGTTTACCACAATTGCAGGAGCGACACCGATTCTATCAGGACATGAAGATGTACTCCTTAGACTTGCTAGATTGTTGGAATGAAAAGGTACATATTGCTCATGGTTTTAGATTTTGTTACTACTTACTACCCTTATTATTCAGTATGCATTAAGACTATAATTTTGGATTGCCATGCAGTCACTGGCAACTTCTGCTATTGCGTTTGAGTTGTACTTACTTTTTAACTTCTTTTCGGTAAATGGTTTTACCGTGGACTGCAGCAATAAAGTTTATGCAGCAGAATAGCAGAAGGTTAACTTAATTACTGAATTCCCAATCAAAAATCGGACTTAACCTTCTGCTATTCCACAGCTATTATTAAACTTTATTGGTGCAGTCCAGGGTTCTGTCTATATTTTGCATGTTAGGCCATTATGGGGGGCTACTAAAGGTTTGCCCCGACTTTGTCCGATTGACCTACTTTTTGGCGAGGATATAGAGCATGGGTGTGGTCAAAAAAATATCGGGTACTGAGATCTTAGCTGCCTTCCAGCCATGTGCAGCCGTTGCGTTTATGTGCCCGACCCCCCGCCCCCCTTTTTGACAACTACCAGCATAATTAATTAAAAATTTCTGCTGGCTGGAAGACCGTAGCTTCATCATCATCATTCTTGTGGCCAGGCGGTGATCCATACTGCTGGGCTAAAGGCACCCAGTACCCCTCAGAAACCCTAGCACCCGGGCAGGGTCATTCCAAAGGACGGTCAGGCTTGGGTCGGGAGGAAGGAGTCTCCGTCGGACAGACTTCTTCTGTGGGCAGGTTATCAGAAGGTGCTCCAGGGATTCTTCTTCTGTACCCCCGCAGTCGGGACAAGCGGGGGAGGGACATCCGGCCGGATCAAGCTGGTGACGATATTGGGCTAAGAGCAGACTTTTACCAGTCCGCAGTTGGGATAAGAGAGTCCGTTCAGCCTTGGACAAGCCGGTTTCATTTCGAGGAGGGACCGGTCCAAGGCTACCAAAGATGGATTTAGTCCTGGCATGGCTAATTTGGTTGTGCCAGGATTCTGTTGCTTTCCTTTTCAGTACGCAGTAGCTGTAGGCATGTCAATTTTGACATGTT
Source organism: Trissonchulus latispiculum (assembly GCA_030248195.1). NCBI lineage: Eukaryota > Metazoa > Nematoda > Enoplea > Enoplida > Ironidae > Trissonchulus > Trissonchulus latispiculum. The sequence continues at coordinate 4,039 of JASAND010004116.1, read as the reverse complement.
CTTGGTCCATTTTACTGCCGTTCTTCGCCAGTCGGTCCGCCCTTTCATTTCCATAGATTCCGCAGTGACTGGGGATCCAGGTTGCCTACACATTGATGTTCCACCTGGACAGCAGGTCCAGCTAGTTCAAATTTGCCACTCCAAGTCAGACATGGTGGCCAGAAGGACCGGCCCGCAGCCGTTCAACCGAGGATAGGGTATCCGTGAGTATCCTGATTGAGGAGCAATCATTTAGCTTATGATTACGCCTTAGCCATAGGAGCCCTTGAAGTATCGCATTTAGCTCAGCTCTATAGCTGGAGCAGAGCTTCCCAGCTGGGAATGCCAGGTGAGTCCGCCGCCCGCTCCTTCTATCATCGATGACTACTCCGCTTCCACCTTTCATTGTACCGGCAGCTGCCGATCTGTCGGTCCACAGGGATATGTCAACTTGAGCTAAGCTGTCCAGAGTTTGCTTAGCTAGCTGCTTGTTGACATCAGCCGGTAGTGACTTGCTGCAGGATTGAGTCAGCGATGTGTTTGGAGTGACGGTTGCCTTGAGGTTCCATGGGGCAGCCGCCGGAAGGATGACGGTAAGCTCACGTTCAAGACCGTAGCTTCAAGGTTGCCATTTGCCAATATGATTTGGCACATGTGCCCCTATCTGCAGAAAAATGCTAGACATCTCTATCTTAGCTGCAGCTAAGGGAATTACTCTTCAAATTTAAAGTTTCGGCAAAAATCTAAAAATTTTTGGGCAACGAAAGGAAAATTTTATTACTGGTGCGAGCTGTAATTTGGCATATACGGAGGCCCTATAGGAGTATTGATTTGTGCCAAATGGCAAGAAATTCTGCTGCGTGAAAAAATTTTTTAATCTTCAAAAATTGCCACAAACGCCTTTTTTGGGCAATGGTACCCCAGAAATCAAAAAATAAAATTTTGAAAGTAAAATTTTTTGAACTCAGCGAGGTCGAAAACACACCCACAAAAGATTTCCGCTCGATTAGTGATGGTTTGGGACCTCTATGGCTGAAGAAAGCCTCTACGCAGGATCCGACAGACTGAAAATGGCGGTTTCGGCAATTTTTGAAGATTAAAGTTGACATAAAAAATTTTTCACGCGGCAGAATTTATTGGCATTTGCCACAAATGAGTACTCCTATAGGGCCTCTGTATATGCCAAATTACAGCCTTATAGCTCGCACCAGTAATAAAATTTTCCTTTCGTTAACAAAAATTTTTAAATTTTTGCCGAAACTTCAAATTTGCAGAGTAATTCCCTTAGATGCAGATAAGAAAGGGACGTCTAGTATTTTTCTGCAGGAAGGAGCATATGTGCCAAATCATATTGGCAAATGGCAGCTTTGAAGCTTGGGCCTAGCAGTCAGTCGAAATTTTTAATTAAATATGTTGTAGTTGTGAAAAAAGGGGGTTAGGGCACATAAACGCGATGGCTGCACATGGCTGGAAGGCAGCTAAGATCTAGTACCCGATATTTTTTGACCACACCCATACTCTATATCTTCGCCAAAAAGTAGGCCAATCGGGCAAAGTCGGGCCAAGTCGATTTTAGTAGCCCCTCCCTTTGAATGGCGTGACAAGACCAGAGTTTTTATGTATCTTTCTATAAATGTTAATATACAGCTGCGCATTATAGCTCATTTGTAAATTCTTCTGTGCTTATTTCAGTGTGGTTTACATTCTTATACACTAGCGTAGTCAGAAAAAATTTCGGGGAAGGAATGCAAAACTTTTCGGGAGGTCTGGGAAGCGGAGCCTCCAGAAGCTGAGAAATAATTTTTCTATTTCCTGTGCTTCGTGGAATTTGTTGCATTTTTATCATAATTCATTTATATCGTTGAAATTAAAAACTGCTGAAGGCCCAGCACGTGTTCATGCACCCAGATGATGCAGAAGCTGGTTAAATACACGGTTTTTGCATAAAATACTGGTATTTGCAGTCGGCAAAAATACGGTCAAACAAAAATACGCACCAAAAATACGCAGCCAAAATTCGGTAGTAGGAATTTCTAGAGTGCTCTAAATGAACAATTTACCGTAGTTTGGGCTTTGGCTTCTTCTGGGGCTCCGCCCCCGACCCCCCATTTCTCTTCGATTCTCCTTCCGTCTACAGTTATACTTTCTCTAAGCCCACGGTGTCCATGCGATCTTTTCTTTCTATTTGATTTGATATGTATACAGTGGCGTAGATAGGTCACCGGGAGACGGATTTTCGGCAAGTCGGGGGGTCGTCGACCCCCCCCCCTGAAAGTGCAATTTTTTACCTCGACCCACAAATCACTTTCAATATTTCTATAAATAATGAGTTTTTCAGATTTTCACCAAAAACGGGTACAGCAGCTTTAATTCTTAATTAGTATCTAAACTTGAAAATTTTCTCAGATTTTTCACCAAAAACAGCTTGATTATTAAAGCTGATTATTTCGGAACAGTAACTCTATTTGTCTAAAAATTGGCTTAAAAAACTTTCAAGGCGAAGAAGTCAAAGTTTTAGAGCAAATTTACTCCGAAATTTAAGATTTTCTTCAGCTTCTGGGGGGCTGCGAGATCTGCGTATCTATATATTTTTCGTCCACCTATTCATTCATACTCTTACACCACAAGAGAGCACGCAATTTAAACTCGGTAAGATCTTAACGTTGTTTAAAACTCTTAAAAACAACATTAATTCGACGCTAAATGCGTTTACTTAATAACGTTGAGAAGCAATTTTTTATACGCAGTCGAAATTAAAAATACGCACTCGAAAACAAAAATACCAAAATTTACGCAGGTCCGATTTTCAAAAAAACCCTGGGTTAAATACACGAAATAGGGTATTTGATACTCATTTTGGGGTGCGAAATACTTATGATAATTGACATAATATACGTACATAATAATATATATTTATTTTTGTTTTTGAAAAGTTTTTAAAAAATGGGCGTTTACCCATGGCAGGAAAAAATTGCAGGGGTCCACAATTTCGGGGGAGTTCCACCATTTCCCCCCACCCTGGCTACGCGCCTGCTTATATACATATTCACTGACAGACCACAGTAAAAACTAACTACTTTTTTCTTTTAAGAATGCTTAGTTTAGATTTGTATGCTTTTAGATGCCACGCTTGGAATCACTGGAATCGACCATTCTAAACCTCTGGAAGGATCGAACTGACTTTTTTATGAGTAGACGTCGGCAGGATGTCCAAGATCAGTATCAAGAGTGTTCTGCGGCCGCTTCTGGTCTGTGTATGTTTGCTAGGTCTTCTCCGTAGTCCCTACTTTTGCATTTTGTGGTCGTAACATTGACAGCTGGGTGCACGGTTCAGGCATGCAAAGCCATGAATGAACTATGTCAGCCCTGTCATTGTTATGTCTATCTTCCCTCATTATGTCATTGTGGTTGTGTATAGTATGCTTTGGTTATCATGTGCTGGAATATTTTTAAATATATTGCTTCAGTTGTTCAGCTTGCATTCTTTATTTTAGGAAAACTGATTGAACTGCAAACTAATCCTGATAGGAACATTCGTGTGGCGGAACGTGAAGCCAGAAGGTAATCGACTGGAATATAGCTTGTTGAAAGTTGTCTGAAGATTTCATTACATAATATAAACATAAAGGCATTTTGTACATAGATTAGTGGGACTGTGTAAAGGGATGGGGGCTGATCAGGCGCATGAGGGATATTTTTTATTTTTCTCTCAAAACTTTTATTTTTACCTATTCCCTGTTTCAGTCAAAATTTTATTAATATGATACACTGTTTTCGCAAAACGCAAAGTTTCTCGCGGAAAGGTTTTACATCTACTGTACATTTACACTTACAAAACTACTTTATTTTTCTATTAATATGTAGTTTATTACTATTATTATTAATTATTAACTTCTTTAATGTTCCCCGGATATTAAATCTTAATAATTTGTCTTTATAGAAACAGACGTAAAATGGCTCGGGCAAAAGCAATGGACGATGGTCTATCTTCGGATGATGAAGAAACTCCTAGTCGTTTGCAGACCTTTAACGCTAAACGAGGTAGCCTATGTAGTACCTT
>JASAND010004115.1:0-58358 GCA_030248195.1 Trissonchulus latispiculum | reverse complement strand
TGTTCTGTTGAAGGTCGTGCAGCTAGCAGGAAAGTTGACGGTTACGATGGGCCGGAAGATCTAGGAAGCGATGTGTATGAAACTCATTCCGCTAAGTCAAAAGTCGTACATCGCTTACTTGAACTGGTAGGTTTCTTTGTGTACCAGTACGCCAAGCTTGAATGCTTCAATTTCACTATGACTGTCTCCAAAAAAATTTGGCGCCGGGCACTGTGTCAAATGGACACAGACTCTCCATACTTTGCATGCACGGAAACTGATTTAAGGTGGTGATTCCTTTTGGGCAAATATTATTGGTTGACGGCTCAAATCAAGATGAAATTTGATGAAAATTTCCAAAATAAGTTATTATGGCATTCTAACACCCTCCACGCAATCCCGCTTCAAAACTTCGACGTCAGCGTACAGGGCGGTTTTTGCCGTTCCTGACACTTAGACAGTAGCTGCATAGCTATGATTATATTATAAAGATCTTGTTGACCTCTACTCTAGCGCATTTTTACTTTTTGGAATACTTTGCTAGCTTTTCTCCATAGTGAGATATCGCTGATTTTCTTATTTTGGCCTTGAAAACTTGTCGTTTTTGCAGAAATAAAATAATCCGCAATTTCTTCTGAGCTACGCAAGCCGTAAAATTAAGGGTGTCAATTTGACGTTGTAATCTTCTAACTGCTATCCCGTACGCTGCTATCATAAAACTGTAGTTTTTGCAAAAACATTACCAAATTTTTTCCAGCGATTGTGGAGCATTTACTACGCAAGCTAGAGGGTTGCCACTTACTAGACTTGTTTTACACAAAAATACCCAGTGACCCGTTTTACTTGGCATGATTGCTGCTTTCTAGCTAAAGTGGTCGCTTGCCAAACTTGGGAAAAGTAGGCTAAATCCAGGTTGCGCATGCATTTTAGTTAATTTCCCCACAACGAAGAGCGGTTTCATAATAATTACAAAAGAGTCCCAGCTATTTGATAGTGGAATCGAATAATATGGCCGACGCATCACGAAAAACTTTACTTTAGTTTGCAAAAAAATCTGGAAAATTAAATTACTTCGAAAATGCTGTAAAATAATTTCCGAGAACTACAGTTAGGTTCACGGTATTCATTAGAATGCTAAAATGTTAAGCCCTATTTCGATATAAAAATGGCTTCTCAACTTCAAGGAATGAATGAGTAATAGGGGTTTAAAGTTGATGTCTCCAAAAGGAATCACCACCTTAAACAAGTGTGTTCCTTTGGTCAATTATGCCCGTTGGCAAAACGCACTGACCGAGTTCTTTGTGCTGGATGAGAAGGAAAAGTGAATTCCCGGTATGTTCAAGGAGGAGTGGAAGGGAGCCGCAACAGTAGCTTTGTGCGGCAAAAGTTACATTGCCGAGAGTGACAACCATACATGTGCTTGGGGAGCGGGGGTTGGAGGACGGGTTTTCACCCTCCAGACCTGTACCTCACCCCCAGAGGGGTCCCTCCCCCCCAGATTCCGGATTTTTCCGTTTTTTTTGCGCAAAAGCCCGGAAAAATCCGGTTTTTCGGCGGCGGCCCGCCGGTTCACCCCCCCCCCCAGAACTTCCCCTCCTCCACATGTCTAGTGACAACAACAAAGCATCCCACACAGGGTTAGCAAAAGGCTTAACAATTACGCGCCAGGGGATTTTGGAGACGTTTTGGACACAGGAAATACACAATCTGGGGATAACAGAGGCTTCAGGTGTCCGAACACCAAAATGCTCAGGTACTACCAGTCCAAAGACGCTCTCTCCTATCTATATCCCAAAAGAGAGGTCCTGGCTGACGGAGTCTCCATCTCAGCCAGGTCGCGTACTGAAACCCTCACCGGTCTGTACAGATCAAAACTTGATGCTCAAAAACTGAATGGTTCCCTGAAATAAGGGTCGAAACGTGCACACTATACTACTCGCGACCCGTTCCAAGGTTTTCATATTTTGCTATAACCCGATTTTCGGCCAAAAAGTGGTCCAAACGGATACAAACTCGATTATTTATGGTCTTGGCTATTTTTGAGGAGAAATCTGCGGCGGAGCCGTTCTTTCTATTATTAGGCCCAGCCACACCTTTGCCAACCCCCCCCCTCAAACTTACGATTTTTCGCTCTTTGGACAAACATCTGGGGCATCTGAAAATCTGGGCTGAGATGGGAGAAGAATCGCTGAAGTTTGTCCTTTTGCTGGAGGGGGAGGTGGACACCTCAGGGTATATATGTCGTGCGTAAAAGCAGTTTTTGCGTAAAACTTGGTTGACGCAAACAAACTTGCGTAAAACTAGGTTTACGCAAAGCCGTTGCGTAAAACTAGGTTTACCCAAAGCTGTTGCGTAAAACTTGGTTTACGCAACGAAATTCGCGTAATATTTTCTAAATCAAATCTTTCATAAGAAATTTCTGAAACCCCGTTTTTGTAAACTTTCCAAACTATTATAAAAACCAGTTCAGCATTCTAACCTCTAACTTTTGTAATGTTTACATCACATTTTGCACAACAAAATTTAGAAATTGGATTGACATTGAAACTTCAAAAAAGCTACAAAAAACTTCCTAATTTAGCATAATGACTCGGAATTTTCCCATAAAAATATTATTCATTTCTATAACAGCTTTCAGTTACCCAGTTTTCCCAGATTTCTAAAATAATTACTATTTGTAATTTGTGCTATGTGTACCTTGTTTGCATTGGTTGCAAACTTTGCAAATGTAGCCACAAGTTTTGACCAAAAATTTATGTAAAAATATTTAAACTAAGAATGGCATATTCAGTCTGTTTATTTGATTTTCCAGTGACAGTTTTTTTATTTTGGCAAAATATTCGTGTCAGTATGCAGAAATTCGGCATTCTCTGCAAATTTTACATTTTATCCAAGTTTAAAAATCAATGCTCTTGATCGAAGCTGATAGAGCGAAAAACAAAAACACGTCCCTGGCAATTGTCCAAAGATACCGTGTACAAGATATCTCTCAGATCCACTCAATGGTTGTGGAACAATCTTCGGTCAAAGTATTTTGGCCGATATTTGACAAAATCAGTTATTCGACCAGAACGTTCGACTAGTTTAGTGTACAGGGCTCTAAGTATACCAATCTGTGCACTTTTTGAAGCTTTTCAATTTGAGTAGAAACTTACCTACGTTTGTGGTTTACATTCGACAAAACTTGTTTTCAGCAAGATTTTCAATTCCAATTTTCGAAAAATTCATCATTACCAGAAATCATTATCGAAAAAATCAGAGCGGTGGAAAACACTGAGAGCTAGAGACTTATGTCTAAAAGCAAAGTTGCAGAGCACATAATAAGCTTTAAAATGATCGTAGTCGGTGAGCATAATTTTTTACGTATAGTTTTAGAACTTCAAATTTTGTTTCTTTCATTGCTTCTACGTTATGAAGCTGGGGTTTACAGGAAGGTTATCATCATACCAGCTATGTTTTCTGAAAGTTTGAATAAAATTGGGCCATAATTGCACTTTCTGCAACGAAATATGCACGTGAGGGGAGCACGACCTTAAAGATATTCTATGTTTCGTGAATTGTCCTGTTTCGAGAATTGTCGTGTTTCCAGAATTTTTACATTTAGTGGCTCGCATTTGGGATTTCTTTTTGTATTTTGATTATAAAATAGTGCTCCGAGACCTCCCATATATTCTGAATTACCTGGAAATCGTTTTGCAGAATTTCGAAACATATTCCAAAAGACTCAAAATCTTTTTCAATGTCACTTTTTTCACTATTTGTTAACCTGCGTTTTTTCGAATGGCCATTGGCCGTCATTAAAGCTTTAATGCTTTAACGTTTTAAAATGTTGTAGCGGGCCGATAGTCTGGACCAGAATGTTTTGATAGATGTAAACACTTAATGTCATAAATGCGGTAATCTCTGACGTAATTCAGACAAATGGATTGAATGTTAGCAAAACAAGTAAGTCAGTTAACAGTCGTGTCGTTTCTTGGCTTGTCTAAACAATAGGAATAATTGATTATGGTAGAGAATTTCCCCTATTCTTTGTTATTTATTATATATTTCTACAGCATAACTAAACTGAATTACGTTAATTAGTTATAAAGCTGTATACCCAACTCCTCCTGATCATGAGTGGGCGCATTCGAGAACTGAAGTTAACTATAAAACTTCCTGTTGTACTGAAGCTGCAGTTATCTTCTGATAAATGGCTAGAATGTGAGCAAAACAGGTCAGTTAACAATTGTGTCGTTTCTGATTCTAAATGATTGTTTCTTGAAAACAATAGGAATAACAAATTATAGCAGAGAATCTCTCCTATACTTTCACATTTGTCTCTACTACAGCGCAATTAAGCTGAATTGCCTTAATTAGTTATGCAGATGTATGTCCAGCTCCTGAAATCACGAGGAAACAACATTCGACCGCAGATGTTAACTATCTACAATATGCTGGTGTACTTTTGTGATTATGTTTTGATATATCGGCTAGAAATAATCAGGCAAAGTGATAAATGCAAACTCTGTGGTAAGCAAAATACTGATTGGTATCCATTGGATTTGATTGTCAACAGAATTACTACTTAAATTCTAACCAACTCAGAGCAGCATCAGTTAGTCAAAGCAGTCTGTTAGGTGGGATCTCTCAAATATCTGGATTTCTACATTGTTGTTAATTGGTTTGCTGCGATGGGTCTTCCTCAATTTCCACTGATGAGTGCACTCATAGGGATTGCTGTATATATGGTAACTCCATTTAATTGCTAAGATCATGTTATATTGTTCACAATGAGTTAGTGTCCTAAAACTTGCCCCCATACTATTTCTCTTCCGATCCGTTCTAATTTTATTTAGAAAAGCTTGGTTTGTTTGAGCTCTTATTCATAAAAATTAATAATGCATACAAGCAAATTCTGGCATTTTTGAGACATTTTTGCATTTTGCCATGCAAAATATGCCAAAAATACCGTTTTTGTCACATTTTTGCAAAAAATAGCCCCCTTCAAAAAAAATCTCCCCCCCCCCGCCCGGGCCCCCGGGGAGCCCCCCCCCCCCCCCAGGAAAAAACACACAAGATGCCCTGAGAATGTAAAGTGAGGACAAACTCTTGCCGACGGCTATGTTTACATTGTCCTTATTGTTAAAGCGGTTTCCTGGCATTTGGGTTAGATGGGTTAACGTTAAACTGGATACTAAATTTTTAAAGTTGAAAACCTTAAATTTCTTTACAGGCAAAACCTGTATTTGTACAGTATATGAGTAGTGTGAATATTACACTGTTTTTGATTTTTTGCTCTTTTCTGCTACTGTCAAAGCCATTTATTTGTAGAACGTGTGCGAGGCTGCAAGCAACAGAATAAGGCCGTACATCAATTGTTTGGAAAGGGCTGCCAAAAATTGCACAGAGACGTAAGATATGATGTTGTTTTGGCAGAAGTCAGTGTTCGGTTATTTCTCGGCTGCTAAGTCCTAAATTGAAGGTTTTGCTTCTATATGTACCACTATATATAACATTTCATGTGTCTTATTATGATACCGCATCTAATCATTAGGAATTGTAAATATTTAATTAATCGGTTTTACATGCAACTTAAGGCTTAAGTTTTAACCTGGTTTGCATTTTGCCGCTATTACGGAGTGGCTGCTTCCTCCACTTTATGAGCAAACCGTCTTCTTTAGACAATGATTTCTCAAAACTTTTGAATCAGACAAAATTGCTTTTAAATAAAAGAAAGTAATTGACATAAAAGAATCATAAACTTGCTAAATCATAAATAGGAATAGTTATTGGATAGGCTCGGCGTTTCTGCCTCAGAAAATGATCCAAATGTTTTAAGTTTAATGTGCGCAATGTAATGTTTGTAAAATCGTTCTTGGTTTTTTTGGATTCGTAGCTTTCGAGTAAATGAACAAAAACAATAATCCTCTGCAGCGGTATAATAAGTATTATACCAAAATAATATTAGTCAAGATTAATAATGGACTTTTAATAATACCACTAGCTTATGACTATGAATTATGACAATTAGCATGGGCTTATGGCGACTGCCTATAGATTTAGTACAAATATACTAATTTTAATACTGTCTAAATCACTGGGGGATGGCCTTATTGTTGTAAACTAGCTAGCTGAGCCAAAAATTCTTTCGATCTGAATATCTTCGACTGATGTAGGAATGGTATAACAAAATTGTTCTTAACCTGCCAACCGTCATTAAAGAACAAGTTTCTTAAACCAATGTCTACAAAATGAAACTAGTTGCTTAACAACTTATGGTGCCTGCTCTATAGATGCTGGAAAGAAGGTCTGTTAAATGCATATTCTTTGGACATACGACCAAGCGCCATTAAGTGTTACCGACAGTTGAAAATGAACCAGCGCCTTTTGTTTGACAGAGGAGCATTTTGCTCTCTAGAAGTGGATAAATCGTAAGTTTGTGGATTAGACAACCGTAAGTGAACATTACACCGAGGTTGTGAATATTGCTGACGCTTTAAACTCTTAAGATACTGACTCTGCTGACTTTGGGAATACCATGTACAAAACGTTGGTTCGTTACATTTACCAAAAACGAAAACAAGCAGCAAACCCAGAAACTTATTTTCAGCCGCAAAGGCTGCTTCAATAACAAATGCTTTTTACATGGCGAGTCTTACCCAAATAGGCAGCACTAATTTATATGAAAATACTGTTGTGCACTGTTGTAATATGAAATTCAGACTTTTAGCAGGCAGCTGTTTTCAAATTGAAAATCTGATGACAGTTAGCTTTCAATCTGTAAGCATAATACAATAACAGATTTAAAATCGTTGAATTCTTGTATTTCCAGAAACGAGTTTCGAAGTTTTAATTTTTAGGTAACACTCAAGAAGGCTTTCCGGTTAAGTGTAAATTTTTAATTGTAGGACAAAAACCTATTTTGTATATTCTTTATCTTCCCTTTGAAGGTTGATTCTTATTCTGGATCCCCTTTGACATAGAACTTAAAAATTGTCTGTCAAGTTTAAGCGAAGGAGTTTAATTCGAAATCCTCGTGCTTATCAGTGGATGCATTCAAAAGAGCCTGTTTCAGGTGTGTTAAATGGAATCCATTAGAAACATGGAGTCAGATTTCACAGCTTTGTTCATTCTTCAATGATTGTGACATTGAGAACTGTCGCAACGACTTCGACTTATGTGCTGAAAAGCACAGGTAAGCCATATTCTGTGACACTGGTTAGATTCCGACAGTTTTTATATTTATGCTCTGCATTTCGTAACATATTTGTTAGTAACTAATATTCTGTAGATACTTCTGTAAATGGAGAAACTACTGGAATTGCGTTAAGTAGCCTTCTAAATTTTTGGTTACGAATCGGCCTTCAGACGAGACTGGTTTGTCTGTGGATAATCGCCGATGTGTCCGATAATATAATATGACGTACCGTATAGTGATATTCCGCAAAATGACGTATTGCGTTAGCTTATAGTGTAATCACACTATACGCGCTCGTCCAGTACCATTACCGTAACCCTCCATCTGGAAGAAATTACAAATATTACAAATGATGGTTAAAGTATTAAAATGCACGCATATAAAGCGTGATAATACCAACATTGAGGAGAGGTCAGTATCCAACATGACAAATGCATTTCATAATTATTGTTTTTTTAAAAAGTGAAAAATGGGGTTACAGATATTGTTTCTTATTATGGACAAAGTGATATAAACGATAAGACCCAATATAAATGCCTGAACATTTCAATTTTGGTCTGGCTCAAAAGTATCTCACCATGTTAAAACACGATAACGCAGGACAGATTTGGCTCGAATTTTGCTGATATGTAACCTTACTGACCCTACCATAACAACATAACTTTCAGATTGTTTGCTTTATAAATGAACTCATGATTGACACTTTAAGTGTTCAGATTAATACCAACACAAGTTCCGACCAGTACATTCTTGTAGCGTTTGTACAGCCTGCCAGATGATAAGTAAGCAACCATACACCGTTGATAAGGAACAAAATGCGTACATAAAGGAATGTTTTACCCGATCCCTGACTCTCTCGTTTCTCTCTAGCTTGCTCTTCAGACTCTCTTTTTTTTTTTTTTTTTTTTTTTTTTTTTTTTTTCTCTCTCTCTCTCTCTCTCTCTCTCTCTCTCTCTCTCTCTCTCTCTCTCTCTCTCTCTCTCTCTCTCTCTCTCTCTCTCTCTCTCTCTCTCTCTCTCTCTCTCTTTTAAACTAAGGCAAATGATTCTTTCAAATAATAAAATTTTAATTTTTCGAAAAGAACATGAAATGTGTGGCAAATAGGACAGCGGCAAGAAGAAAAGATGTATAAACAGAATCATAAAAACTATAGATTGATAACATACTGTGTCAATGGAGAAACGTCGAAATTATTGCCGGTTTTTGCCGCTTTTTCTTGTTTCAAGTCGCGTAAAGCTATAATGGCTTGGTAGAATTTGGCAAATTTTGTAGACCTACCCTGTTCATAGTAAATTTTGGCTAAGTGGCAGCCATCTAGGTCGCACAGTATATTCTTCGCAATTGCTGGAAAAAACATTTGGTCATGTTTTTGCAAAAACTGCATTTTGTATAGCGAGCTATAGCAATTGCATTTTGTATAGGAACAATTGTAGAGTTTTAGAATGCTAGTCGCAAACGAATACTAGATAGACTAAAGATTACAGGATCGTGAGTGTGAGCATGTCTAAACTACTCCAGTTCCGCTTACTCTTAACCGACTACAGTAAGCGACGGCAATCTATTTTTCAGTACCGCAAGTTTATTTTCGAAGTTGCAAAAAGACAATATGGAGACAAAATACTGAACCTTTATGAAATATATTTTCCAGACAACTAACCGTGAACTTCAAAAAACAAAAGGCAAGAAATAAACCAGAAAATACAAGTATACAAATGGGGAACGGGTCACCCCAAAACAATCCTAAAAGTATACTCCACAACCCGACTGGTGAGAGAATTGTCGTGAACGCCACTTACTCGTACAAGTGAAACCCCCAATACTAACTGAAAAAAGCCGGTTCATCCAAACTTATGAATAATAGCTACAGAAACCGGAGTTCGCACACGGAAGAAAGGAATTTCATTTATTGTTCATAAAGATAGCATTGCAGCTATAGCAATTGCAAGATAGCTTTAGTAATTTTGAATTGAATTCAAGGAGAATGTTATGAAATATTCCACAGATTACCCCCTCTTTTGAAACGCGCGCCCTCGCCGTGACCGCCAGGCAAGATTAGTAATAAAACAGGGGTTAAACTACGTTTCTTAGCTACTAGTAAAGATAAAACATTGTTTTAGAGAACACCAGAAAAATAAAATTTTGTCACATTCCGAGGCCCTATGACTCCGGGAACACTACTCGGGCCCCGACTCATACACATACTAGGTGGCTCCGAGACAATGGTAAGACTACGCCGAACATACCGGGACATACACACTATAGTCATACACGAACTACATAGACTCAAATAAAAGGGGGCCCTTTGACCGCAACGAGAGCGCGTGAAACAAAGGAGAAAGGCGCTCCGGGGAAGATTTTACATGAAAAGTGTACTCCGGAAGAGATTTCAGGTCAAGCACAAAACAAGGCAATGACTCCGGGGTAACTTTGATGGACATCATAAATGTTTTTTACAATGTTTGCACGGAGCGGAAAATTTCTTGCGTTTTTCCTCATCCCATTTAGTCAAAGCTTCCTGAATGTGTTGCTCGAACCAATCTTTCATCGCTCTGAAACCCAGGCAAGAGGCAGCGACTTCCAAATTTGATTGTGAAGCATTATCAGCGGTTTTCTGGTTCTGACCTTTTTTGTCAGCACCTGCTTCTTCAACATGGTAAATCCATATGAAAGAGTGTCGCCCTCTGGTGCCCGGGCCTCACGAGACTTCAGACGGTCGATAACACGTCGTACATCTTGCATGATCGGGCGTTCATGCAGGAAAAGGGAGGCCAATGCGGACGTGAATTTATCATGGACTCCTGCAAAAAGTTGTTGAACGCATTCTTGCTCTCTCTCTCCTCTTGAGTGTCCCACAGGTCGAGGGCCATAGCTTGTAGTTCGGAGATATAGTGACGTACAGACTCATTATGAAGCTGTTTTCGATGCGCAAAAGCTGAGAGTCGTTCTCTGAGAGAAAGTTGAAGTTTTGGAAATTGTGATTTAATTAATTCGAGAAAACCTTTATAGAACTCCGACTCCACGACCTGTGGGCCACATCGGGAGGCAAAAATTTGAGCCTTCCCGGAGAGTTTATTCCAAAGGCGGCGCCCCCATTGGTCCTCTGGAACTGCATGAACCGCCACGGCCGACTCAAATTATGGTAACCAATCCTCAAAATAAGGATATTTGTGGTCATAGCGGGGGACCTCCCGTAGAACCTCAAGATAATAACGAAAAAGACTCGTGTCGAATTTTGCGACTGAAATATCTGTTGGTTGCATAGTGTCCGGAGTAGGCTGGCGAGAATTTTTTGGCGTCTTAGATTTTTTCCCTACATTGTTTACTAGCTGGGGGCCCAGAGTTTGAAATGATGAAGGTGTCGAGGGAGGGGCCTGGGGGGGGGTGAATTATAATATGTATGAGTGTGATGTTGAAGGCTGGCTGTCGGGAAGGGGGCCGCATCCGTGTTTTCCACCGGCAACGGGTCGCCCCTACAGGGACCCTGGCCGGCGGGAGACAGCACCACGTCCTTGCCCTCTCCTGATGACGACACAGGCGGGTGGTGCCCTTGCGCCTGCGGAACCCCGCCCGGACTAGCCGGACAATTTGGAGCTACGTAATCAGCTACACAAGCATGGGAAGCTACCACGTCAGCCAGATAGTACGGATTTGTGGGGGGGTGTAGGGGTACGTATGGAGGTACCTGAAGAGGGGGAGGTTCTGTTGAGAAGTTTCCCACAAATTGTTTCTGTCCAATTCGGAAATCACTGGATTCTTATAAACTTGCTGTTCCAAATGCTCATATTGAAAATTCGCGGGTGTACGCATAAAATACTGTCCCTCCGGATATTGTTCATCCGGGAGTTGGTAGCGCAACTGGGGGAGCTTTTGGCAAAGATGTTGTTCCGGAGCAGCAATTTGAACGCCCTGGTATAAATGTTGACCGTATGAGCAGGGGTGAATTGGAAAGTATTGTGGTTCTTGAGTATTCACAAAACTATGGTGCGGGGCCCGATTTGGAGAAGCCAAAGGTGGATTTTGAGTGATGGGGGGTGGGACTTGCAACGGTGGGGGTGAGGGCGGCCTGGTGTGATAAACTTTGGGGGCGGAGGCCCCCCCTTTACAAACCGGAGTACGATGTACAGAAATATGTGAGGGGGCCGTAGCCCGATTTGGCATAGGATTTCCGTACTGATCCACTGGTATGATAAATCCTCCCATGTGTGAAGACTGAGTCGCCTGCGTATTTTTTGGGAGGTCGTATTGATGTTGTTGTACCGGAAAATTTTAAGCTGAGGTCTGAGTCTGGGTTTGATGTTTGTATAGGGGTTGAGGTACGCTCTGGGGGGAAGCCCCCCCACAATGTTCTGCTCCGGGTGGTTTTTGCACAGGCATTGGTGGGCCCATCGGGACCCCTTTCTGAGAACCGGTCTGGGCTCAGACTGTGAGCTGAATTATAAACCGACTCGTTCTCAGATTGTACGTAATTTTGACTGTTAGTTTGCGGGAGCGTCGTCCCCGGCTGGGAGGGCCAGTCCCCATTTTTGACCTGCCCGGAGAGAACGCCAGATGGGGGCTGAAAGGACCGGAGGGAACCACTCTTTTGGGGGAGGGGGCACTTGCCCCACGCTCGCAAAATTTTCAGTTTGGGGCAGAGGAAAATTATGAGAATGTTGGGAAAGGGGGGTCTCTCCCCGGCTTGTCGGGACAGACATCCAGGCACACCGGGAGAGGCACCCCCATTTCCCAAAAGAGCAGAAACAACCATTTGGGCGCTCTGAACTGCATCAAAACAGGGTGAAATGAAATTATCAAATTTACGATGAAAGCTAGGTCCTTCGGAAGTTCGTCCGGAGGACTGTTCTGGGGGGTGAATTACACCTTCCTCAATAATTCCCTGTGTCGACGCGTTAGGCAAAGAAATCGCCGGTTGGGGGTGAGATACCCACTGCCCTCCCAAGGTCTGGACGGTGGTTTTCCTCCGGTCACGGGAGAAATGTCCCCCCGGAACCGAGCTAACAGCTTCCCCAACAGCTGGAGACCCCCATGCATTCAATAACGCCCCAAAAAATTTATTTCCCCCCTTGACAATTCTCTCAGTGACTGAGCCTGCGTGGCCGACCGGCTGCACCTAGGCCTAGGTGGGGTCGGGGGTCGAACAGCATCTCTGAAAATGGGGGGGGGGGGGGGCGGGGTGCAGAAGTTTGGGGGGGGGGGGGGGGTTCAGAAATTTGTGGGGGGTTCAAAAGTTTGGGGGTGGGGGGTTCAGAATTTTGGGGGTGGGGGGTTCAAAATTTTGGGGGTGGGAGGGTTCAGAAAAACGTACTGTTGAATTATGCACTACTGGGGGGGGGGAAGAAATCAAAACTTGAGGGGTTTGAGGGGGGATCAGAACTGAAAGGGGGTCGGATTTTGTGAAATTTGGGATGGGGACATTCCCCCCGACTGTCGACTCCCCAACCCAGGCGAAAGAAAATTTTGCCCCAACTGTTGATTTAAAAAACTATCACCACGTTAAGAGGGGAATAATAATTTTTTGCATGCAACCTGGTACAGTACAGCTACAGCTGTAGACAGTTCTAAATTGAAAAAAATGGTTGATTTCTTCAAATTTTAGATTAGAGTTCGGAAGCTCTGAATTCTTCGGGGAAAGCTACATACCTAAAGTTTTTTAGGCCAATCAGGTTTTTGACAGAAACTTTTGAGAGAATTTCGAAACAAACTAGACAAAATCATGATCTATCTTTGTACAAATACAATAGACAGTGATTGTTACATAAAATTGACAATTTCAGACATTAATTATGGACTAACGGGGCGTTTTTCGCAGAAAAGAGATACTTAAGCAAGGGTTAATTTTTAATGGAGAATCTTTTTAAATAATAAAATAAATATGACAGCAGGGCATCACCGCCCTACTGTTGTACACTTAGTCCATTTTGCTGTTGCGTTCCCCCAAAATTAGTCCTAAGATGCCTGCATATTGACAAGACAATTCAGGTCTCTGTCCTGAAGCAGTCTGCTGAAAATTTCTGAAGTAAGCTTCGACATCCTTTGAAAATGCCGTATGTAGGTCAGCTACTTTGCGAGGTTCCCGTGAAAGCTGTGAAAACAAAAGTGTGAAACCGTTTAATTATTTTGAAGGAGCCTAGCTTCTACTTGACAAGATTAGAGCGCAAACAAAAACTTATGTCAGTAGTGTATTTGGTATACACCCAAGGCGGTGGTATCCTTTTGTGCAGTAATCTTCAAAATGTTATAACGTTCGCAATTTTGGGAGTTGGAAACAGCTTTATACTCATTTTAACGCTTATCACGAGAACCTTTTTCCTAACTGCCACACTCCAGTTGCTTCAGCGATGAGGAGTAGTGCCATACCAAATTTTGTACTGGGTCCGCGGTATGACACTGAATAATTGCATATCGCAATTACCCTAGGCGTAGGCAAGGCTACTGCCGGAGCAGAAGTGGCCACGCTGCTTTCACCGCATCGTGGACGCCCGTAGCTCCATTCAAAGGGGTTTCAGTCCCCTTGACTGGCCACCTCCTTGAACATCTATCTCGTGATAAGTACAAATACAATTAGGGGGGATGCTTTGGCACCGAGGTACCATTCCTATTATAATCAATTTCCTGTTGTCGGCTGACAACAGAACACTTTGAGTTGCGAGGTTTCAGATTGAAAGTTACAGATTGTTAAATTTCAATGACGTATCCGTAGGATTCAAAATTTTATGTTTGTGGCTGATTGATGCAGATGGTGTCTTCTCCCAATCTGATCATCATATCACCTTACGAAACTAGCAAAATATCTTTTGTTCCGACATACTGGTTCAATACAGACGTCGATCTATGAACACCTATTTGAACACAGAAGAATAGGCAAAATGTTTCTGGTGCCATTTACTATGTGGGTCTTCAAACTAATACGATTACACGAAATTTCACATTGAGTTTTCTCGCAACTGGTGGAAAAACTGTCCCTATGCAATTGTACAATTTTTAAACTGTCGAAAATCACAAGGATTCAGTGGGTTGTTTTTTGAGAAATCGATGCTCAGAACAGAAAAACTGCATTTTCTCTAAAATGGTTTTTTCAGTCAAATCACCAGCATAATGCAATAAATTCCTCAACAAAAAGTTCCAACAATTTTGTAAAATGGGCTAGACAAAGAAATTTCTATAGGTTGAAAAAGCTATAAAGGAAAAGACGGGTTAGCCATTAAATTTTATTTATCAACACACTGGAAACTGTTGCACCTTGGCTGGCGAAAGCCTACAATTTAAGTTTGGCAAAGAGGAAACTCCAAAAAATATGTACCTGGTAATTGTTTCACTTTTGCATAAAACAAAGGGTGATCGGGCGGACCGGAAAGGCTGGTTCCCTTTGAGCATGCTCGACGCAGATTGCAAAATTTTAGCAAAAATTTGTACCAATAGACTGGCCAATTTCATGGTTTGTTTGGTCGGACAGACTCAAACTTGTGGAATCCTAATGTCAGCTTTTGATTTGGCAGAGGAGGATTTTCTACGAATGGTACTTGAAAAATCTGGGTTTGGACCAAATTTCAGGTCATGGATTAATCTAATTTACAAAGAAAATTTTGTTGTATGCTCTCTTTTGGTCAACATGTATATGTGTATTCCCTTCAAACTGGTCATAGGGATCCGGAAAGGGTGCCCTTTGTCTCCTTCGCCATAAGAAACCTTCTAAATTTCATTCGAAATAGTACGGTGTATCTCGGTTTTGGGACGGGAAGCAAAAGTTTTCGCTTGCGCAGAGAATACAAATGTCAGTTTGAGAGATTTTAACTCAGTGCGAAAAGTTTTTAAATTAATGAAAATTTTGAACAAGTTTCAAGAGGCAAGTTAAATGCAGAGAAGACTTCCATTATGCATGCAAGCAGATATTTGGAGGCAAATGTGCCTCTGGAGTATAAGAAATTTGTTTCAAAGGTAGCAAAGGTTTTTGCGGTTCGTTTTGAGTTCAGAAGGACTCAAAAATCCAAAAACTAAAGAAACTTTTAATAAAATTGTAGAAAGCTTGCACAACGTGCCGGTGCGTATTTCGGCATACGGTAAGGTTATTTCTGTCCAGTTTTCGGTATACGGCTTGGTTCCTATCAGCAGATAGTGGAAACATTAATAGAATGATGGAGTTAGCGGCGAAATATATTTGTCATCCAATTCCATATTATTTGGTTAGCACAGATTGTGCAGTCCTGCCAAAGTCGAAAACGGAATGGAACTTCCTAAAATTGAACTAAAGATTTTCAATCTCAATTCGACGGCATTTAGGCAGAAACCAGGCCTGGTACTAAGACCTATCACTATTTCTACGAAATGGTCAGAGACAGCTGCCAATCGCACTCAAGCTCCGAAATACTTTAAAGACATAGGACAGACAGAAGTTCAACTGTAGCTGAGGGGGCACCAAATACTGTAAGCTTTGGAAAAAACTTATAGTGGAAGCTCCAAATGTGCGTCTACCCCTAAAGTGCGTCAAAAAGTTTCAAGGTCCTCTAATTTTCTTGGCGCGGCATTACAGCAAGACATTTTTATATCACGTTATTCTTTGAGACGAGCTCTATCCAATGATGTAAAAATCGTCGCTGTCACAAGAACAAGGCGGGACTTTTTCATCTCCAAAGTATGGTAGGTAACTGTTGCAGTTCATGTCCAAGGATTTTCACTCATGTCCGAGATATAGTTTTATACTATAAAGTGCTAGTGGACATTAGGACATAGTCCTTAAAGTGCGTCAAGGCTAAATTTTTATTAATTAAAAAATCATAGAAATTGTTGTGTAGCAAAATAGGTCGTAAAATTGATAAAATACCTTTAGAATATGTTAATTAACCATCAGAAAAAGTTTCAGCTTTGTCCGATAATCACAGCTTTTGGTAAAAATCGAGAAAGTCAAAATGTCAAAATGGCACAAAAAAGATGACGCACATATGGAGCTTCTACTATACAGTTTCCAGGACGCAAAACCAGAACCAACTTATGAAAACTTGGTTTCTAAAACATGTTCCAAAAAGAGGGAAGTTATACAACAAAAATGGCTAGAGAAACTTCCTCTAATTAACTCCAGTGATTGGGAATAAGTTTGGCCATCAATGAAAACAAACTTTGTACAAAGCATGGCATTCTTATGTGTGTAAAAATTCAAAAATTAAGCAGAATTTCTGATAGATGTTTGGTAGGATTCTGCTCTTAGTTCTGCGTAAATTATTATGATGTAATTGACGCTGGGAAATTGTACTTTTACTCGTACTAGAATCCGCTAAACTTCGGTAAGCGAACGGCAAGCAGGCTGGCCATTATATACAAGTATTAAGTAAGCTTCATTAAATAAATAAGCATATGATTTTCTTTCTCAATGTAAATGTTTCAATGCAAATGTAAAAACTTGTAATCCCTGGCCATTACATACAAGTATTCTACATATTAACGAAAACTTGAGTCAATTTTTCAATTTATATTTTTAAGATCCCGTACACTCGAAAGTATTTGGATTGATTTTGATGAGTGGATCATGAAGACGAATAAATTTGCAGACTTTTTTGGGAAGACGTTTCTTTTGAGCCCAGAAGTAATAGCTTTTCTTTAGATTTCCAAAACTCAGAAAAATCCATGTTCAAAAATTACGTTTGTGTTATCACATGTCCAATTCAAATAGTAGAATTACGTCAGAAATACTTCATTTTGTTGTAATGAACACATTCCTAGCTTTAAAATCATTCCTATGCAAATCATTGTTGAACTCCAAGAACTGAATAAATTACAGACTTTCAAAGTTTGGTGCATAGACCCGAACCAGTACCTTAAACTTCAATGAAGCAGGAAGTTCATTTGCTTTTATATATTATATAATAGTAAAAAGACTTTCATAAATAATAGGCTTAAACGGCTTAGCTTAACCGGCTTAGCTTAAATGGCTTAGCTTAAATGGCTTAAAAGTCCTTTTCATAGATAATCGGCTAAACTGGCTTAAACGGCTTAAATTAAGCCGTTTAAGCTAATCCGTTTAAGCCGCCTAATCCGTTTAAGCCGTTTAAGCCATTTAAGCCGATTATTTATGAAAACGGATTTTCAAACCATTTAAGCCTTTTAAGCTAAGCCGTTTAAGCTTTTTATGAAAAGGCCCTAAGATAAGCTGAGATCACATGATCGAGTATTGTTTGATATGATCGAGTTTTTGTTTTAGCGGACGTTGGCACTGTGCGATTCAGTAGAATGGCGTTAAGACCATCTCGACAGCTATAAAATTAATTTCATGCAGTAAACTGAATACACAATTTATTCTATTGTTTGGAAGCACAGCTTTCAGAGCACAAGAATCTTAATTCGCTGCTAAGAGTCGAAGACCGAGCATTTTACCAGAACTTTTGCAAACCTCAAGTAAACTAACATATGGAATTTTCTATTGATTTAATTTTAATTACACAATGTCGGAGTGAGATGCTAATAAAACCAATAAAATTCAATATCCTATTGATTGACTTATTTTTTAATAGGGAAAGTTCATTAATATGTAAATTTGCGATTGTAAATGTAAGCATTTTGAACTTCTAAAAAATAAACATACTAGGCCGTGTGTCGAAGATAGGAAAAATATCAGAGCATACCAATGACGTACATGCATTTCATACAACAACACCGAGGAAGTTATTCCGCTCCAGCGGAATAAAAATACAAATACTACTAGCCCGAAGGTGGGGGAGGCAGCAAAGATTGCGACTAGAGTTGTGCCGTTAAGAAATTTCCCGGGCCGGTCCCGGGCCCGGGCTTACTAATATCACCGGGCCGGGCCAAACCCGGTGTCAGGCCCGGGCCCGGAGGCCCGGTGTCAGGCCCGGGCCCGGATTACCGACTCAAGGCCCGGGCCCGGATTACCGACTCAAGGCCCGGCAGGCCCAGTAGGCCCGGGTCCGGTGTCAGACCCGGTAGGCCCGGAGGCCTGGTGTCAGGCCCGGGCCCGGAGGCCCGACTCAAGGCCCGGCAGGCCCGGTAGACCCAGAGGCCCGGTGTCAGGCCCGGGCCCAAAGCCCCGATAGGCCCGGAGGCCCGGTGTCAGGCCCGGTAGGCCCGGAAGCCCGGTGTAGGCCCGGGCCCGAAGGCCCGACTCAAGGCCTGGCAGGCCCGGTGGCCCGGTGTCAGGCCCGGTAGGCCCGGAGGCCCGGTGTCAGGCCGGTAGGCCCGGAGGCCCGATATCAGGCCCGGTAGGCCCGGAGGCCCGGTGTCAGGCCCGGGCCCGGAGGCCCGATAGGCCCGGAGGCCCGAATCAAGGCCCGGTAGGCCCGGAGGCCTGATGGAATGCCCGGTAGGCCCGTAGGCCAGGTGTCAGGCGCGGGCCCGGAGGCCCGACTCAAGGCCCGGAGGCCCGGCTCGGGCCGGGCCTAGACGACAAGCCGGTCCGGGCCCGGGCCGGGCCTGCTCTTCCAAAATCCAAACAACTCTAACTGCAACCGCATACATGTATTACACATACGATTAAACCGGGGAATATATTCCGCTCCAGCGGTATAAAAATATTATCAGAACTGGAATTGTGTAGTGGGCGCACGCTTGGGTAGGATCAATGACGTCGTACAATCATGCATTCACTGTGAAACTAAACTATATTTCCTGAATTTTTGGTAACTGTCAGTAATTCCAAGCCAATTGTAGCTGCGCCGAAGACGCCCAGAAAGCAGAAAAAGTTGAGCAGTGTTTCGTACAAGCCTTGGACACCTTGGAAGAGTCCAGCGAGTGTGATTTTCTGCCCAGCAAGCCGTGCAACTACATAATGTCGAACGGTAAAGTATCGTGTTTACGACTACTGTAAATAATAATATGTAAGCAATCTAGCTCAGTGTATACTGGTAATAAATAAACTCAGGTCAATGTACAGTTATAATTAGAAATAAAGAAAAGCTGCACCCGCTGAAATAAATTAAAAATTAGCACTTAAAGTAAGTAAATGGAACAAAATCATGTATTTATTAACTACTAATCGTGCAACGAAAATTGTGACAGAACATCGAACACTGTATAGCCAAGTATACCACAAAAGTTGAAACAAGAAATAAAGCAAAAATGTGTAATAAAGTGAAGCATTCTCAAAAATTAATAAAGTGAGACATTTTTAACAATATGTACACTGAGGTAATTTATTTCAGATCATTGCGCAGTTGTTATAAGAAACCAAAAAACGAAAACTATAAAATAAAACTATATTACCACACTTTCTTCATTGGTAAAGTCACTGCATGTCCAGTACAAACATGACTATTTAGAAGTCGGCTGTCCAGAAGGGTGGGATCTGAGAGAATTTGGTTGTTACAAGAATCTGCAGATTAATCAGGACTACAACGTTGCACTAGAGTCGTGCCAAGCAGAAGACGCTAGAGCCACCAGAGTATACTACTTAAATGACACACACCGGGAGGAAATTGTGCAATATTTGTAAGTTGCTAATGTGGGTTTGAATTTATGCGGAACCCTAACATGTATTGCAGCAGAAACTTGTGTCAAGGCTCGTTTAACGCAGTCAGCCAAAGATAGCTGCGAATTGTTTTGTGTCAAAAGTGGCATTCCAAGAATATTCAACAGAACAACAACTTTAGCATAGTAGTATAGTATAGTATAGTAATTTAATTGTATTTAATTAATACTGTAATCTAATACTTGTAATTTAATATTATTTGTTTTAAAATCTTCTATTTTTAGAAATGATGCATCGCATGGTTACACTCACTACCATGCAACTGACGAGCAAACTGAAGGTATGTATCAGAACAGCAACATTTACTTGAACGAACAATCATTATTACTTGCACGTATATTTATAATAACAGCAGGCTCTGGAGTGGTAACTTATAATTAACAGTCCTTTCAAAGCTATTTTCGAATTCATGAGGCATTGCTAAGAATGGACCGGAATCATACTATTTAGAAAGCCTATTATTGCAAACACGCTATATTCTTTCTGAGATTTTTCACAAAACGGAAACCCTTTAATACGTTTGATACCTACAATTGTGGTAACGTTAGCGATGAAAATCACGGCCAACCTTTCAGGTCTCACCTGGCACTGACTTATGCGTCTTTCCAAATAAGTTTCATCGGTCGCGTACAAATGTGAAAATGTCACAAACGTATGACAAAAATGCGTCACAACAATGTGAAATGTTGAAATCAGGGTTATAAGATGTGACGAAAAGTGTCCAGGGCGGGGATTGAATCACCGAGATTTGGATTAAGAGTGGAACGTTCACCACTTGCTCCACGTCCCTGACGTTGAGACTAGTGTTGTTTTGATAAATCAAAAATCAAATATCAAAACCTGAATCAAAACCAGTTTTGGATTTTTATTTTATCAAAAATCAAATCAAAAATCAAAACTTTGGCTGCAAAAAAAATCAAAAATCAAATCAAAAATCAAAACGCGAAGGCAAATTTATCAAAAATCAAAAATCAAAACCTAAAAAATCAAAACCTAGTTTTGATTCAAGGCTAAAATAAAAACTAGGTTTTGATTCAAGGATGAATCAAAACCAGTTTTGGTTCAGCGCTGAATCAAAACGTAGTTTTTATTCAGCGATGTCTACTATATACTTAAATATAATATACTTGAACAGACTTCATCTTCTGTGGCGGCCGGCGGACGAATCCATATGGGGAGTCTGCACGTCAAAGTCCAGCACACGTCTTAGCAATGGGTTCATAAGGGGGAGCCCAGAATAGGTCCAAGATGGGGAC
Source organism: Trissonchulus latispiculum (assembly GCA_030248195.1). Lineage (NCBI taxonomy): Eukaryota > Metazoa > Nematoda > Enoplea > Enoplida > Ironidae > Trissonchulus > Trissonchulus latispiculum. The sequence goes on along the minus strand of JASAND010004115.1, from coordinate 37,474 downwards.
CGCCGGAATAAATGGCATATTGGACCCGCAAGCTCGGTAGCATAATTTAATTACCGGAGGTTTCCAATTCCAACATGACTGAGGATAAAACAGGACGAAACACCATACGTCCGGATAATCAGCCGTGCTCCGCGAAGTTAGAAACCATTTGGCACGCTAGTCAGGCGCCCCAGGGAGCACGTGGACGGATACTCACCACTGCAACGACCACAACATAAAGGAAATCACCAAATTGTTAAATAATAAAATTCATAATCATTAACAGCTATATGATTTCTAAGTTGACTACGCACAGAAAATTGACTTCGTGCATGGTAACCTGGTTTTAAAAAACCCGGTCTGAAATTATGTCCGGGCCTTGTATGACAATTGGACTCGGATCCAACTCTGCCTTAACGTCCTACTAGGAAAGTAAGGTGGTACGGCCACAGTGTCTGATAGCGGCCACAAGTCTCACAAAAGTTTGAATGAAAAACTGTTCTAAAAATCAAAAATCAAAACTACTTGAGCTTTGATTTATCAAAAATCAAATCAAAACTGCAGAAGTTTTGATAAAAAATCAAAAATCAAATCAAAACTGCACCAGTTTTGATAAAAAATCAAATATCAAATCAAAACTGGCGCGGTTTTGATAAAAAATCAAAAATCAAATCAAAACTAAAGCATGCGAATCAAAATAATTCTAGTTGAGGGAATGTTATTACGCTGATTTCAACCTTTCTGGGTTGCTGATATTTAACATACTCCCTTTTCTAGTAGAAATTTGTCATCGAATTTCCAGGAATTGCAGGCTGTGTCCTCAAATCAAAGCACCATTGTGGTCTAAGGAAGGCTCCCCAAAAGCCTCCTAACCCGAAACCATATACTTCATTCTTCTTCAAAGCCGGGAGTCTTCATATTAAACAAGAGAACATAAGCCTCTCACACTCAGCCTCCAATGATGCTAATAAACCTCGAAACGGCCGTTTGAAAATCGCCAGTGTAACGATATAGCCTGGCTAGAAGTCGGTTCACGATACCAGAGTTGACGATTGGGATTTTTTAGAGGTATAATCCCATCTCATCCCACTGGAAAAATTTTTGTCCATCCCATCCCATCCCACTTGTTTACTGAAAACAAAAAATAATCCCAAGTTAACCACATCGGCTGAAACTTCAAAACAAATTTAGACAAGTATTCATTTGACTAAGATATATATTACACAAAGCCATTCTAACCATGTGTCGGATATGAAACCCTGGTGCTAGAATCACGAACTGGCAGACAGTTGAATTGCAAGTTCTCGTCGAAGGTGTGCGATGTACGGTTAGCAAGTAAAGTTAAATTGTGTGAAATGTCGAGTCAGGCTAGCATTAGGGCTCGCTCAGTAAAATAAAGAAGATCCTATACAAATGCAGATATTTATTTTGATTATCATATAAAAAGTAACAGCAACTAGCTCAAAGAAATAGACGTCACTCACAAAATAGAATCAAGCCTAACACACAAATAAAAATGGCAGAAATGAGTCTGAAATACGACTGACCTACCCACTTCAGCTAACGACCCCAACTGACTGTGTTCAACCATTTTGAACTAGTTCACGTGTATGAGTCATATTTAAGCCACGAAAATAGGCAACACTAATTTTAGGTTGATCATTCACAAAATAGTGCTCATTAGTTCAAGATCAGTTTCTCTATGCTTAGGCTTAACACTTCAGAATACCCTATATTCTACAAAATACCCCCTCTTGCCGCCACCCGCCCCGGCGCGGCGTGTCCACCGAATTAGTACAACAATGTTACTAGGACTGTAAAGATAAAATTGTCGAGTGCACACTCTAAATTAAATGTCAGAAGATAAAAGAATCGGTTAAAGAAGATAATAGCAGCTAAAAACGTCGCACACACCGCGTATCCGGGCAGACTTTCGTGCCACTAGGCACACTGCCGACTTTTAGGCGCCATTGAAACCAAACTAATCGGCTGCCTCCGATAGATCCACTGAGGAATTATCCCCACCAACTACAACAAGACAAATAACACTACAATTCACCATCACATCGGCGCGAGCGACAGCAACGGGGGGCACTCAGTTAAACCCCCCACCAACAATTTACTTCCCACGAAAAGTCAATGACCTGAAAAGAAACACAAGATTTATGAAAAACAGACAAAACTCTTAGAGAACGACAAAATATAGAACGCATCTGACCAGATGGCCGTCTTATTAAAGCAACAGCATGGCAAGTGAAAAAGGAAAAATCAAAGCTGCAAAATTAATGCCAGTAGAATAAAGCAAAAGTTGTTAAACAAAATCACAACAAAATGCATAACAATGGGGAGCCAGTGTTCGCAGAAGCGCGGGGAGAGGATGCTCGGAATAATAAAGTCAGACAGCAGCTGGCCGGCTATGGCAGGCGGTGCACAGCAACTACAACGGGCCCAAACGCGCACAGAGCGCGACAACAGACAACAGGGCATCCAGGAACGCCAGGGCAGGAAAGCCAGCCCGGCCACATCCGGAGCGCCCCACACACCGGGCACGCCGAAAGCATCACAACAGCACCAAAAGGCACTAAACGTCAACCAGGTCAGACAGCCTGAAGCCAATCCAGTGCATCATGGACAACGATTAAATCGGGCGGCAACAAGACGGCCAAAAGAATAAAGCCCAGGAGGCGACAGGGCGCCCACAACCAGCACCGATTAGAACAAGGCCAGATCGCCACTGCTAACGCGTGCTCCACAGACCGGCACGTTTTCAGAGCCACAGGATAGGGAGCACTTCCACGGTACAATGATCAGGGGATCAGGGGGGGGCGGGGGGGTCCAATTACAAACACCGAACAACCGAAGATAAGTAGCAGATATAGAGTAACAGACGACAAAGATACAAAACGAATAAGCAAAACAACAAAAGTAGCACTGATTTACATTCCCGAATATAGCTGTCATGAATTTGAATGCAAAAAGAACCGCCATATAGTAAAACTGAGCCGTCACTACAATGAAGAAATATTTGCAAACTAGTTAGCAAATATACACCGTATATATACACCGTATATAGTACGTATACACCGGCAGCTCCAGAAAACAGGGCTGTCCTGACTCTCTGCCAGAAAACGGGCGAGAGCCGGACCACCAGGCCACTGGCGCTCCGAGCGCTCCGCCACAACTAGCACTGAATGCCATACCGCTTTTATAAAAGCTCAATCCAACTAAAACCGCAAACGGACCAAAGAAAAAATTTTATGTACAAGGCAAGAAACACAAAAATATGCATTTTTGATTTAAGCAGATATATATACTTTGTCTGTACCTGGTACATCCCCAAGATATTATAATTAATTAAAATATAGGCAAGAAGAAAATGCTAATATGAGAAAAATCGGGATAGGTATCCCCGACCGGAAGCTAACCTAAACGTTTATTCCAAAGGTTGATTCAGAAAAGGAAAGCTTGTCCGGGAGGAAAATTCTTCAAAAATAAACAAAGAAATTCTTTAATTAGAGAGGTTTAAAGGTCTAACATTATCTCAAAATAGCCCCTTTAAAATATTTACGAAAGAATTTCAACCACCAAATGGCAAATAAATGGCAAATAAAACGAAACAACCTGACTAAGGAGATCCATGATCCGGAACCAATGTTGCCGACCCACTGAACCGGCCAAATGCTTCCAGAACCACCATCTGCAAAGCGTCCACGATGAACACAAAGTGTGCAGCACGTTTAGGTAGGACAGTGCAACCGTGGCAATTGATAAAATAACAAAACATTTGTAAAAGTTAGAAGAGAAAATATAAAACTTTAGTAAAACTATTGTGAATGAATTATTATCGTGATTACAAAGTGCTTGCAATATTAAAAACATATAGTGCTAAAACAAGTGAATACAAAGCAAAAATCGTGCAAATGCACCTGTTTGTATTAAAATTCGTTTGTCGGGTAAAACTTACCTCCTCTTTAGCAGATTCCCCCCCCCAAAAAGTGCTTGGAGAAATTAACCCGAACAGGTGCGACACATCTGCAGATACAAATCCAGAACAAGAAATTTCATTGCTAGATTTGTCCGGCTGGAGGGACACCGAAGGTCTAGGAGGTGCCGTCGCTTCGGCCAGCGCAGAAGTGGTCTCAGGGACCTCCTCACCTTCAGGATTCCCCCACAGCAAGGGAAGGTCGCTCAGGGGTTGTCAGTCCCGGAGCAACCCCCTCTTTAACACTCTGTCCCGGAAGGTTTTGTTCCGGAGCTTGTCGCACTGTAAAATTTTGGAAAGTCTTTACCCCCTCTTCAATCGAGGAGGTAGGGGTGACAGAAATTTCTGAAAGTGGTTTGTCATCCTCCTTGTAGTTTGAAAGAAAAGTCCCAATTTCGTGCTGGGTAAGAGCCAAGGTGAGCGGTACGGACTACGTCGACTTTTTAGGTAGTGGTGCCCAAATTTTTGTTAGCCGCAGAAACGAAATCTTGCACTTTAGAATGTTTAGGAACCCCCCAAGCAACACAGCCGTGGGTTGAAAAAACTTACTAGCCCATGTACATAATTCTGAGTTGGGGAAATAGTGCCTACCGCCCTTGTCGTGGAGGGAGGAATCCGGATATTCGGTGGGCTTGCCAGCAAAACTTTGAGTTTTCGATCAAAGTTTGGTATTGCTTCAACAAAACCAACTTGAAACTGACTTACCATTTGGCTAACCTGAGCTGCAGACGGGAGTGGACGGGAGGGTTTGGGGGCGTGGGCCCCCGTTTGGGCTTCCCCAGAATTTGAGGAAGCTGTGGCAGATGGGGCCCCCACGACCTGATATCCCGGAGCCGGTTGCCACAATTGTACTGTGGGTTGTTGCACATACGTATACACTGGCACAGGGGCACAAGGCACCTGCGAAGTTGAGTGAGCACAACACTCCTGCGCGAAGTGAGGTACTAGAGGAGGGGTGGCAGAAGCCTCCACACCCGCCACCTGTTCGTGCAGACCCTCTTTATTTTTCCAAAAAGTGGGAGCAAGCTGGGAGTTTTTGTCCCAGCAACGGTCCAGGTCATGACCCCTCCTCCCATAGAACTGGCATATGGGTTCGGGGGGTTTCACTAAATTTTCTAATTTCTTTTCAAAATATTCTGTCAAAGATTGCAACTCGTTAGAAAAATCTAATTTAGCAGCATTTACCCCCTTTTTAGACTCGACTTGGTAAACAGGGGCTACTGTATCCATGACCTCATCAGGCTGACATTTGGATAATCTTGAATCCAATTTATCGATAACCCGTCGTAGCTCTTCCATGGTGGGTTTTCTCTGGGAAAAAATAGCAGCCAAAGTCATGACACAGCGGGGATTTACCCCCACAAATGCCTGCTGTGCACAGTGTTTGTCCCTCTCCTCCGGGGTCGGCCAAATGTCCAGGGCCATAGCTTGCAGTTCGGAGATAAACTTACGTACCGTTTCCCCAGGCTTCTGTGTCCTGTCGACAAACATCGTGTATTGATCCTGGATAGTCATTTGAGGCTTGGGAAGTTGGGAGCGTAGTGAATCCGTAATTTTCTCAAAAGAATCCGTTATGCTCGGACCCACCCGTGAGGCATATACCTGTGCCTTGCCTCCCAATTTATTATACAGGAGCCTGGCCCACTGGTCCTCCGGGATTTGGTGGATTGTCGCTGCTGAGACAAACTGAGGGAGCCACTCATGCATATACATGGCCTCCGGTTTAAATTTAGGAACCTCGCGTAGAATTTCCATGTAGGCCCGGTACAAAGCGGCACTGTTGTTTGGCCTCCGAGATATCTGTAGCCTCCAATGTGGCTGAATTAGGGTATCTCGGACAGGCGCCATGCGACATCCTATCCGACCTGGGAGTCATAGAAAATACTTGATCTTCATCGTAGTCCTTTAATGCAGGAACTGGAGAATTGGGAATAACCACCGCATGCCCCTGACCTGAAACTTGTGCTGGACCAACACCTGGACGAAACCCCGGAGGAGGTTCAGGACGGGAATCAGGCAGAGATGGGACAGGAACAGCTCCGGCCGTGTTTGACGCACTAACAGGAGCGTTCACTGACACATTCTGGCCACATCCAGTCTCCGCAGAACACGAAGGGTTAAGCACAGCACACGAGGAAGCATCCGGCACTTGTGCCGGGACAAGGGGTGCCCCCCGAAATTTGCATCGGAGTTTGGGCTGCTATAGGCACCATATAATATTGATAACCACCTGTCTGTGGAGTACCCCAGATCATTTGCTGCAGTGGAGAGGCCGCATTTTGATGCACCTGAGCAGCAGCACCAGCAGCAGGTATTTTGAAAATTTGCAACATTTTGTGCAGGTTGGGAGGAAGGCAAGGTCCGTTCCGGGGAAGCTTACACCGGATCAGGACCCTGGGCTGGGGAGATCTGACTGTCCACCAATTGAATCAGGTCACCCACAGGGATTTCTCTGCCCTCCCCTGAGGTTCCCCCCGCCTGTTCATTATGATATTGAATTATTCCGGCGCTAGTTTGTTGCTGTCGATATAAATCTGACAACCGTTGTGGGGCTAACCCACTGTTTTCGCACAAACGATCCTAAAAATCCTGCATCAGATTATACAGGTCGCCCTTCCCTTTTTCAGCTGCCATTTCCAAATACGGGTCGATATCAATGACTTTTGACGAGGGGGGACTCCGCCGGGGGATGCTTTCAGCATCTTGATTGTCCCCCGACCCGACTCTGACAACGGGGCGTCAGACCTCCCCAACGGGGACTTAACGGTAGTTTCTGATTGATTACTGGACGGGGAAGCACCCGGGCTCACCCCCCCCCCCCAGACCCAGGAGCGACTGACAAGGGGGCAGACCCCTCATGGAACAACTTCCAGCCTACCCACTTTCTTGTCTCGGAGGGCCGTAATGCCCCGACAGCATATTACTAAAATCTGACACAGACACTGTAGGGGGAGGGGGAGCATAAAACGTTGACAAATTAACCCCACCCCGCCAATTTTCGTTCTGTTGGGGGGTGGAGGAATCAATGACAACCCTGAGAGAAGCTCCCCCATGTGGACGTTGAAAAGTTAGTAAACTAGACGAAACGGATGGTAACCCCTCATTCTGCTGCATACATGGAATAGAATCTGAACGGGGGGAGGCCTGGGGCGACTCCCCCGACTCGTCCGTCGCTCCGGGGGTGGGGTGGTCTCCAGGGAGTCTTCCAGTACTTTCTTTCCCCAAAATATAACCCCCGCACTGTATATTTCGCCATTTTTGAAGTCACCAAATTTTCTATTTCACCTTGAGGAACTTTTTGAAAAAGTGCAACTTTTTCGTGCAATTCTCGTGTTATACTACGTGTGGTAGGTCCAGAATAATTTTTGGACATCAACCACTGTCACGGTCGCCACTTTTGTCGGGTATGAAACCCTCGTGCTAGAATCACGAACTGACAGACCGTTGAATTCCAAGTTCTCGTCGAAGGTGTTCGATGTCCGGTTAGCAAGTAAAGTTAAACTGTGTGAAATGTCGAGTTAGGCTAGCATTAGGGTTCGCTCAGTAAAATAAGGAAGATCCTATACAAATACAGATATTTATTTTGATTATCATATAAAAAGTAACAGCAACCAGCTCAAGGAAATGGACGTCACTCACAAAATAGAATCAAGCCTAACACACAAATGAAAATGGCAGAAATGAGTCTGAAATACGACTGACCTACCCACTTCAGGGAACGACCCCAACTGACTGTGTTCAACCATTTTGAACTAGTTCACGTGTATGAGTCATACTTAAGCCACGAAAATAGGCAACGCTAATTTTAGGTTGATCATTCACAAAATAGTGCTCATCAGTTCAAGATCAGTTTCTCTATGCTTAGGCTTAACACTTCAGTGTACCCTATATTCTACACATGTAATGGTATTATGCACTGTTGTAAGTTTAATTAACAATAGCTTAACAGACAAACCAGACAAACATATTAGGAGTGTTATGTTCTATCTAGAAATTGACAAAATTCTTATCAGTTTTATCAAATTTTCATTTGCGTGAGAATGCTGGAGAATTTGTAACAATTGTGGTCAATTTGATACGCAAGGGATGATTTTACGGTAAAATCGGTGAGCTCGGTTTAGCGCAGTCCTACATTCACCCAGCAGAAATTCTTCACAAAAATGTGAATAAACATTAAATGTATGAAATGAAATTGTCAACTTCAGCACCTGAGACCCGAAAAATTCGGGCCTCGGGTGGGATTCGAACCCACGACTTTCGGATGAACGCTCCGACGCTCTGCCAACTGAGCTACCGAGGCTGTAGTCGCACCAAGCTAGAAGGAGTTCGTATCCAAACTGAAGTGACAATGAATTAATAATGCCTTGTACAACGCGGACAAACACATGGTCCAGGGCGAGGTACACTCTAGTGTCCTCAAGCTTCCTTGGTGTGAAAGTCAGATGTAATGTATGAAATGAAATTGTCAACTTCAGCACCTGAGACCCGAAAAATTCGGGCCTCGGGTGGGATTCGAACTCACGACTTTCGGATGAACGCTCCGATGCTCTGCCAACTGAGCTAGCGAGGCTGCAGTCGCACCAAGCTAGAAAGAGTTTGTATCCAAACTGAAGTGACAATGAATTAATAATGCTTGTACAACGCGGACATGGTCCAGGGCGAGGTACACTCTAGTGTCCTCAAGCTTCCTTGGTGTGAAAGTCAGATGTAATGTATGAAATGAAATTGTCAACTTCAGCACCTGAGACCCGAAAAATTCGGGCCTCGGGTGGGATTCGAACTCACGACTTTCGGATGAACGCTCCGATGCTCTGCCAACTGAGCTAGCGAGGCTGCAGTCGCACCAAGCTAGAAAGAGTTTGTATCCAAACTGAAGTGACAATGAATTAATAATGCGTTGTACAGCGCGGACAAACACGCTAGAATTTGGAGTAACCGTACATCCCATAGGTCTACTAAATTCTGCCAAGTATGAAGAAATTCTGCCAAGTATTGTACTTTTATGCCACTTCAAATATGAACAAGTTGGCCCCAAAAGGGGCAATATTCCTTCGTAGACCTGTGCGAATTTCTGTAAGAGATGCTTCCAGAAAGCTTGCTAACAATACAGCACAATTTATCTACAATTCATTAACAACAGAGCAGAGCGATATCCCTTTGAATGTCATCAAGTTGATCTATAGACCTATAGTAAATGCTGTAGCAAACATTTATTCCTATGAATTTCCCAAACAACCATTGTATTGTTGCAGTGATAACTACAACTCCTCCATTTCGACTGTTGTGTCAAACTTAGTCATGTGAAATGCAAAAATATTTTTATTTGATAAGCATGTTTTCAGACAAGTGTATAGTGCTCACATCCCTTACTTCCTTACTTTGTAATGAAATTACTGTTCCTGTTACTGTAATTGTGATTTTATTCAGTAAAAAGGCGTTTCGCGTTATTACAGCCTCACCTAACAACTAGGAATAGGTTACTAATAATTAGTATAAGGTGGCCTTAGTAAAGAATAACCTAGGCCTTACCCGGAAATCTGCCAAAAAGGCTAATGCAGTGAATTATCAAGTGGTTCTGTTGAAGATCTCATGGCCAGTCCAGTAGTCTATGCCAGGTAATTGTATAAAGAATCAAGCTTTATTGTCTACTGTCAATTGTAACCTATACCTGCATTGTCTGTCTGTCAGAACTGCCAGAATTGCCTTAAAAATCACAATAATCTGGTTAATTATCAGGGCTTAATTAAGGTGTTTCAACTGTGTTCCCGCGGCCGTATTGAGGCCCTCGAACTACACTAACCAGTGAATTTATTACGTGTTAGAATTGTCTAAAATGTGCATAATTACCTAGGTTATCTCAACTCTTAGTGCAAGGATTCGAACCTTTGACCTTTTGTCCTTTTGTACGTGTGCGGGACGGCCGTATTGAGGCCTCCCACATCTGCATAAATCCCTGTTACGCCAGTCTTGCGTAAGGGCGGTCGTATTTGAGACCCCCTTTAACTCTCCTGTCGTTCCCCTTTCCTGTCAGCGTTGCGCAATGGCCAATTACGGCACAAAATCCCCTTAAATAACAAGAAAACACGTTATTATTCATCTTATTCCTACATTTGCACAACAAACAAGAACATTTACACAATCAGAAGGTGTTTCCTTCTTTAATTCCTGAAACAACAAAAAGTACAAATTAGTTACACATTTTTAAATCCTACCTACTAGTTTTAATTCCATTTTTAAGGGAGTTTTCAACTCCTCCTCTTTTTCTTCTCCCTTTTACGGGTCGGCCTTTCATCTGTGACCGCCCGCCTGTTTGTCTGGAGAGCGTGGAAAGCTCCCAGACCTTACGTGAACGAATGCCATTCATGCATTCATTCACGTAAGTCTTACAATAGTGACCTTATAAGGGTCACTAGTGACCTCCCACCCACAAAAGGCTGAATCCAGCCTTACACTACTCAGCATACAAACATAAGTACAACAAGTATTATACATATATACAGATATTACAATAACATTAGGTATTTAGGTACTTAACTAACTAATTAAATAGGTATCTATTAGTAGTTCTAGGTAGTTTTATAGTTTATTTTAACTTAGGTACCTAGGTATTACGTGATTTGTTTTCGTCTTTTAGTTTCTTTGGGTCCTTGATGGACCAAACAGGTGTAGCTCCCTTGCTTTCTAATAAGCAAGGGAGACCTTTTGTGTTGGCCGCTGGAGGACCAATTCTTGAAAATATTGGAGTTTCTGTTTACTCCAGATTTATGGGCCCCAGCAGAGACCCCTAAAACTTGATACTTAAAATCCGGCCTTTGGCCTCCTTTCTGTCTGAATTAGGGGTCATCTGTTCCCATAAATCTGGGGGTCCTCCAGCCGCCAGACGCGCCTGTGGGCTACCGTAGGTCACGACTCGGTAGCCCAATAACAAAACGTGATCATTCAAAAACACCCAATCAGAAGCCTAGAAGCTTAAGGCCAACCCCCTGACGGGGTCTCGACTGCAACTAGCAGTTTGCAGTCAGTGCTTGGCTGGCAGTCGGGGAGAGAGGTCGGTCTCTCTCCCCTTAGAAACATTAGCTCTATTATTAGCTCCCATTTTGTCCGTATGTCTCCGGGAGAGGTGTGTCTTGCGCCAATTATATGGAGGCCTGGACTATAGCACCTCTCCCCTTCCCCCCATTTCCCTTTAGGGTTTTTCTTTTAGGTTCTGCCAGCCAGGCACTCACGTTCTGGCCGCCCCCGTGAGCCCATATGTCTTCGGACGGTTCACGGGGAGCACTGCTTTTGACCTGGGGACCCTTATGCCTGAAAGGCGGTCCCCAGGTCCCTCCACTCTCACGACTTACCCGGGGTCTTCGGACCCCGGAAGACCATTTTTACACTGTTTTCGGGCCCAGCGCCCATAGATTTCTGTAATTGTGTCTGTGAGGGCGTGGGCCTTTCGCCCCGTCCTCTGGGGTATTGTTCGCTATTCCTTTTTTCTTCTTTTATACCTTTTTTCCTGGTGATTTGCGAGCAGTCGAACCTCGCAAATCATTTTCTTCCAAAAGGCTTTAAAAATCACCTTTTTCTCCATTCTGCGCGTTCTCCCTAAAAGGCCCCTTTTTGGCCCAAGTCACTAACAAATCGTCGTGGGTTTATTTCTAGTTCAAACCCACTCTAAAAACACCATTTTATCTCTTTCTAACCCTCCCAATTCTCACTCCAAAACTCTATTTTAACTCCCAAAAACGACGCAAATTGGGTAGTTAGTTCTAAGGGAGGACCCTCACCTACCCACCTTGAGGAAGGGGAGTTAGGCCACTCCCCGGGAGTAGGTCTTTCAGGTTAGGTCCCCCACAATCCCCACAGCCGGCAACTAGAGTTGCCGGTCATGTTTTTGTCACAAATCCAAAGCCACTGTCATAACCTTGTTGTGTTTTGTAATAATTGCCGGGTCAAAACATGAGGTTTTCAAAAACACTCTAAAAGCAGAAAACTCCACCTTTCAAATACCGTTTAACCTATTTACTATCAAGACATTAACTGGGGAATACCGGCTCCCCTTTTAATTAAAAAGCTGTCCTTAGCATATTTTCTGTAATAATTGCTGTAACAGCAATTATTGTCCCCGTTGGCTTTTACACACATAAAACAAAACAAAAACACACGGATGATCACGTGGGAATGGCCATTTCTGGGCCATTCCCGAAATATACCACACTTCCACGTATTCGTAGCTATTATTAGGCATTATTTAGGTTAGTATTCTGGGAATTAGCCCCATCTCAGTACTGTTAGGACCGTAAATTGTATTGTGTCGTATGAATGCGGCTCCTCACGTAAATTCCTCCAGCTGAGGTTGTGAGAGAAGTCAAGTATGCGTGAGGTGTGAATGTTGCGTAACTGTGGTTGAATAATTGTGTGAGTAACTGTGACTGTGTGACTGAAACTGTGCGCGTGAAATAGTATAGTTATGACTGTGTGTGTGTGTACCTACTGTCTAAATGAGCGTGTGAAAGTAGTACGCTAGTGTGTGTGAATCTGTATGAATGAAATTACGTCATGTCTGTTGTGTGCTAATAACTGTATGAATGGGACTGCTCATGTAAACCCCTCGTGGAGGTCTTGAGTGTAGTCCGTAGGGAAATAGTTAGTTAAATAATAATGTTAAGCAGTAGTTAGGCGTAACAATTAGGGCATTACGAACAGTTAGGTTAGATTAAAACTAATAGTTAATTAGGTGTTAGTCAGTTTAGTAGTTATAATTAGTATCAGTAGGTTAATTATAGTAATTATAGTTAGTACCAATCATAGCGGTTAATATTATAGTGTTAGTTAGGTTTGTTAATAATCGTTAGTCGTCATTAGTATGTGAAATCCGGTTGTAGATTGACCCCCAGAAGCCTGCGTAAGTCACCCGGTTCAGGGTGCAGGCCCTCTGCAAGAACGGGGTAACTCATCATTGTCCAGTTAGGTTTCTAGGCCCAGGTTAGGAGGGTTGGTAACCTCATTTGCATAATTGCGATAATATGTTCTAGGTACCCAATGGTAGGTTACCAACCCAGGTTAGGGTTATATTTGTCGTTCTTAAGTCTAGTTAGGCCTGTAGGGTATGAAATAGGCCTCAGTTAGTACCAGGTAGTCCATAGTCAGTAATAATCAGTAGTAATCAGTAATATGTAACGGTATCCTGTCTAGTGGCCAGATTTGGGCCTTAGTTAAGTATTAATCGTCAGTTATAACAAATAGGCTACTCCTCATATACCGGGCAATACGTAGTACATAGATTAGGTCAGTTTAGTTGTAGTTTAGGTCTGTGGTAAATGCTGAGTAGTGCCTACGTGACTCCATGCCCGTGAGAGGCTCGGCCAGAGCCTCATTTGCATATCTAGCCAAGTAGGCCGGAACGGCCCAAGCTTGGCCCTTTTCGTCCGTTTTGACCATCTAAAACGTCAGTTTTCGTCTGTTTCAACCTAAAACCACAAAATAACACATTACACGTTACACAATACACAATTCGGGTCTTGAACCCGCACGTGAAAGCCAATCGGTCCGGACAATAGTTGCTGGGGTTCTAATCCCCACCACCTCTGTTTCTAATGGGTTTTAACCCATTTGATTCAGGTAGCCGACGTCAGCGCGAATCTCTGCCCTGCTGTCTGCTGTGGAATCAAGCCTGCTCAGTTGTCTTGTTGGTATAGTCAAATTGGTGCTAAGATTGTGTGAAGTGTTTGGATCCCGCCAGTGGTTACCTGTCAGTCAGTCATAGTTGTCAGAGTCAGTCAGTATCAGTCAGCCCGTGTGCTTATCAGTTCCAGTCCTGTTTGCTGTGCGGAGATCAGTTCAGTTCCTGTGCCTTTGTCCAGTTCGATCAGCCTAATAGGTACTTGTCAGGCCTAGTTTTGACGCGGATACGGAATCTAGACCAGCAGAGACGTTCGGCTAACCTTGTATCACTGTTGGGAAAAACTACCTGTTAAATCTAAAATCTTCTTACCACGTTTCATTCAAAAGCAGTATGTTCAGTGAAAGTGGTACTGCCTACGTCTTGATCCTCACCACGGAAGCTTCCCTATAAACCGATTGACAATTTGTGATCTTGTATTAATCTTGAGATAATTATCTGAGGAAGCCGATCCGACCTTTCCGACCATAGCCGACACTCTCTCAGCCTATAACTGTCATTATCCATTCTAGAGACGGACCTCTTCTCAAAATTCAGTTATTCTGGGCAGTCAATTATACGGAGACGCCAGAGCAAAGCCAACCTCGCTCCCACCCGATTCGGATTATAAACAGTTGTTAATTAGTATAACTCGTGTGTGTGTGGTCCCAAGAGTTCTGTAAGGGACAGAGTCACCGTAGAGGCTAGCACAGAGCCTAAGAGTTGAGTTGAGTCGAAGCACATAGGATACCGGTTAATTGTTAGGCCTTAGCAGCACTAGAGTGTGTTTTTACCTGAAGCAAGTGTACTGTAACGACCCCGAAACCGGATCATCAGCCCTAACTGTGAAAGCACCAGTCAAACCCAAAACTAAAAGGCAATTCTGGCAGACAGTATCTTGTAATACTGTTGATTGTAAAACATAACTGCAGTGAATCATTGTCTGCTGGAATTCAGTAACTCTGTGTGTGTATTTTGTAATAATAAACAATTATCCTTTTAGCTGCTTCGGCTTTCACGTCTATTTCAGAGATCCCCAACTCTATCCGCATTGAGGTTAGAGTTGAACTGACAGTCGCCCATTGAGACTATAAATCCCGATTCCCCTCCTAAAACGAACTCACCTCCTTTAGACCCCATTTCAGGTCAGCTATTGAGCCCTGGTTGTCAGCATACCACTACAGCCGGAGCATCAATCTAAGCGAAGATCCATCTTTGCGTGCCGACCTTGACTCGTGTCTTGGACCCTGATCAGATCTAGTCTAGTCTAGCCTAGTCTATTCTAGAAGCCCTAACCAACTACGAACGACCCCGAATCAAGCAAAAGTTTATTGGAGACACGACCCCCTCCAATACAGAGAAATCCAGTCCAGATCTGACAGTCTATTACATATACACAATACTTATATCAATCGAAACCTTTCATGATTCTAAACACCGTCTTCTCCGCACCCCACTATTCCCATTTCAAAATATTTTCGCAAAACCGAACTCATCATTTCAAAAAAAAAAACAACAAAACACTATATCACCATATTCTCTTATTATAAAAATATATATAAACACAAATACATTCCCCCGCGCGGCGACGCCCCCCACCCCCCCGATTTTTTTTTTTACATATAGAAAAAATATAATTATTAATCCTTTGTTCTGTAGGAGAAAATTTACAACAATGTGTCTTTTTGCATAGACCCCCTCAGAGAGTTTTTTTTTTCACCCAAAAAAACCCACAAAAAAACGCCGAAAATTTGATAGGGCTGGATAACCCGAACCACCACCCCTACCCAAACATATCCAGGAGGGAAATTTGGGTGGTTGAACCGGCGGCCGACAGCTGCCGCAAAACCGGATTTTTCCAGCTTTTTGCCCAAAAGATTCCGGATTCTGGGGGGGTGAGGGACCCCTTTTGGGGGTCAGGGTCTTGAGGGGGGGGGGTGAAACCACCCCCCCCCCCCAAACACCTCCAAGCACATGTATGGTACTGACTGACAGTATGACGTCACAGCAGTAATCCATGACGACGCGCAAAATTTCGAAAGGAGAGTATACCCAGTGCAGTCAAGATAAGATCTTTCTTCGTCTGAAAAGGAATTAAGCAAAAATTGAGAAGGAAAGAAAGTTGTACACCACCACAGGCTAAGTTTAAGCCTCAGAGTGAGCAAAAACTAGAAATTACGTCTAAGCCTAAGCCTAAGCCTAAGCCATACCTTTAACTTAGGCTTAGATATACGCAGTGAAGTCAAGATAAAATTTTTCTTCGTCTAATAATTGTAGTAATCCACCAATGCACCAAAGAATTCTTTAATAATCCATAACTACAAGGCTAATAAGGACAGTAATTCATGGCACTGCCAGACAAATGGTTAGTAATGAATGCATAGCGCTGCTAGCCGATATTTCAGTAATCCATAGCGCTGTGATAGGAAACGTGCAAATCCACTACGCTACAAGACAAAAAGGCAGTAATCCATGAAGCCGATACCGAATTCTTTCACATCTGGCATAATTTTTAGACTGATGGGTGTATTGTTACACCTAATTTTAGCTTCCAGGGACGCACCATGCTTAAACTTTTGGCCAACATTTTCTAAAGTTCAGGAGAGTTCTTCTCCAATGGTTAAGGCTACAGCAAAGCTAATGGTATGTATATGTTGTCCAATATGACGTTCTTATTGCGCCAAAGCATAGATATTTTTATTGAACCATACGGCAAGGAGAAGTATTTTAGTATTTAAATTGGATGTCCCGAATAGCGGGGGAGGTTGGAGCCGTGCTCAGAAGCCTGGCGAGCTACTGAGAGCCAGCAAAGAACCAAGGACCAGGTATGTATGATCCCATTGTGAAACGAGTGCAACGAATGAAGCCGTCCAAGGAAGTTGTGGCAAACGTTTAGTCGTCCTTATTAACGTAAGCAATATACGGCTTAGCACTACATATATACGTTTGCAAAGCTGAACACCCTGGAAGGTTTTGTACCAACAAGAAAACGACAGCAGCAACGCTTGTCTGCCTAAACTCAAGTCAAGACAATGTTTCCAATGAGCTTGGACGGAGCTACACAGAAACATCGTAGTTTAATTTATTTCTGCTTTATGAAAACAGCAACGGCAGGTTTCAAGAGTGCCTGCTGGATTAATGCTTAGCTCATGTGCAAGTCAATACTGTGTATATATTTAGGGACATGGGCATATCCTACGAATCCAAATTGTAATGCCAAAACATTACCTTGGAATGGCGCACCATACAGTGACACAGGAGTGAACTGCGCTTACACATCGGTAACAAATGGCGGAACCTTGTTCTTGGAAGCCTGCACTGGGGCAAATCCAGTGGTCTGCATGATACCAAATTTCCAGCCTGAAGATGCTTGCGGTAACTATGGACGAGTATTTTCAGTTATATAAACCATTTCGTTTCAATTTATACTGGCAAGAGTACATAATTACTTAGAGTGTGGCAAGCGTCCCACTCTTGGTTATTAGGCTTGGGAACATGATCTGCACGATAACGGCTGACCCCCCACAAATGAATACCTAGTACACATTTGTGTACCATCACTCGCTTGTCGGTTTATGTTGAAGCCAACAACGTTTTATCAGCGGCTGGCCACTTTTGAGCTTCAACATAGCTTACAACATGCAGCTTCAACATATTCAAACAACAAGCGAGTAATGGTACACAAATGTGTACTAGGTACTCATTTGCGCGGGGGATCACTGGGGTCTAATTTGTGGGGGGGGGGGTCAGCCGTTATCGTGCAGATCATGTCCCTAAGACTAATAACTAAGAAAGAGTGTGACGCTTGTCACACCCTTA
This sequence comes from Trissonchulus latispiculum, assembly GCA_030248195.1. NCBI lineage: Eukaryota > Metazoa > Nematoda > Enoplea > Enoplida > Ironidae > Trissonchulus > Trissonchulus latispiculum. The sequence goes on along the minus strand of JASAND010004115.1, from coordinate 20,048 downwards.
GATATTATGTACTCTTGCTACTGGTCTAGTAACATTTGGAACAGCTTAAAGGGGAAAGTATCCTTTTGTGCAGTGATCTTTGAAATGCTGTAAGTTTCTCAGTGTTTGGAGTTAGAAAGACATTTATGTAGCATTTTAAAGCTTACAATGCGTGCCTTCACCTCGATATATTAAACTAGCAAAATAAGCTTACTTTTTTGACGTACCGGTTAAATGTACACTGTCAATTTTTAAACATCGATTTCTCACAACTGCTGAACTGGACAGAATTCGTTTTTGGGCCATCATCACAGGTGGACAAGGGAAGGAAAGGGGGGAATTCTCCCTTCGGCGAAGTCGTCCACAAGGGGTCGCGAAATTGCTCCCAGAAGGGGTAAGAAAATTGCCCAAAAATTAGGTTTTAGGACTAAAATTTCCAAAACTTTTCCGGTTTCGAAGGAATTTATTTTTTGCGAGAAAACGTCCAAAAAACGTGTTTTGGCTAAAACATCGCTGTTTTTTGTTAAAAAATGGCAGAAATCCCGTAAGCATTGCTTTCAAAAGCACGACTAAGAAAAATCGCTCTCACAAGAGGTAGCCACATTTGCTTCCACAAGGGTCAGTGAAATTTGACCTCCCGTTCAGGTATGGCCATCATCAGGAGGATATGTGGACCGAGGGACATTTTTTGGATTTCGTTCAATAGCTCGTAGTGTTCCTGAAAATTTGCCAAATATACAGCGACGCTAAATTTCGCAACTTTGCTTTGAGTTTTCTCGAAATTGGCTATTTTAGCCGAAGCCAAAACAAACGTCCCTCCGCAATAGTGCGAATATTCATCCTTCGAAAAATCTTTCAAAACCGCCTGGCAGCTTTAGAGAAATTGATGTACGATACAAAATAATAGCATTTCTTTCCAAAATGTTTGTTGAGTTTTGGTCTTGAATTTTAAAGTTGTGTGTTCGAGGATAGCACTGCAACTAATTTTTGAGCCAGGGAAAGATATCCCGCAGGTTTGCTGTTTGTTTTCATTCATCAAAACTATATATTGAAATTGCTACTATATATGAGCTATGAAAACAAAAATGAAGACCTAAATTTTATTCAAGCTGTACAAGACTTGTACTGGTTAATCTGCTCCCCGAGGTTTAGCAGATTCTAGTACCAGTAAAGAGAACATTTCCCTAGTGTCGACTGGATTGTAATTTTCGTAAAACTAGTAAGCATTAGACGTTTCAGCAGGCTACTACAAATATATCGGAAATTGAATTTTAGTTTCGAATTTTTACACACATAACTGCAGGTGCACTACTTGTTGCCCACTCACCGAAAATGGTCCTAGAACTTTTCCTGTGCCTTGGAAACTGTAAAACACGAGATTCAAAATTTTTGTTAAAACTTTTCAGCGGAATTGTATTCTAACATCTGACTATTTCTGGTGGGCAGACGGGAAGTACACTGCTTAAAATTGCCGTACATCATCTAATTCTTAATGCTTGCCTTTGTCAACCTTGAGGAAGAGCTAACATCGAATACACCTTAGTTATTCGTTTGTTATAACGTTTCCAGAAAATTTAAAACATTGACTAAAAACTGCTGTTCAAAATATACCCTAAAATATATATCAAATCTTCTACCATTTACACAAAAACTAACCCGTCCTTAAAATTTCAGTCGAAATAGAATTTCCAAAATTAAAATTAAATTCCAAATGCTAAACTGAAATTCCTAATAAAATTTTAAAATTCTACAAAATAAACTGCGATTACAGTTTCAAACAGCCAAAATTTACACTAGAACCGGTCCGGTTCCAAAAACCGCCGGTTCTGGTTTCGGTTCCGGTTCCGGTTCTAAAACTCGTACCGGTTCCGGTTCCGGTTATAAAACTCCTACCGGTTCCGGTTCCGGTTCTACCGGTTCTTTTGGAACCAGCACTAGATTGAATCACGGAAAATATTTCATATTAATTAATTAATTTATTAAAACATTTAATTTCTCCAAAAGTTTACCACATTCAAAAATTTTATTCCATGATCGAATGGCTGTTCATGTTCGATCGATCCATCGAAATAGCTGTTCCAGGAGCATGCTTTTGGTTTTGCACTTTAAGAATAATTTAAAACATAGTTATGACCTGGAACCAGTACCTGAAAATGTACCAATATTCTAAGTTTACTATTCATAGATGGAAGTTTTTGTGAATTATAGGAACAGAGCGCATTTCTGGGATTAGTTGTATTACAAAGGTTGTTCAGGACCTTTTGAGTTAAGATCCGTAGCTCCATAACTGTTGGTGATGGATAACATTTAAATCCGGAAAAACCTTGCTTTCGTGAATTTAGAAATTGATAACATTTAAATCCGGAAAAACCTTGCTTTCGTGAATTTAGAAATCGAGTGCATTTTGGGAAAGGACTGTACTATAAAACGCGTTAAGATTGTCCACGACTTTTAAACGTTGTAAGAATTAACGTTCTAACTTTTAACGTTCTAACCACATGTAAGAATTAAAGTATTTAGATTCCGAAAATTTTGAAAAAACGAAAATTCCGAAAGTTGGGTGCACTTTGTCTGAAAAGGTTAAGAGCAAAAATATGCCGCAAAACCAGATCTATTCGCTCACGGAAACTAAATCTTCAATGCGCATAAATTTTAGCAAACCTCTGAATAATTTAAATTTTGCGTAAATAAAACCCGTGATTCCGAATTTTTTCTGATTTTTCATGTCGCCTCCATTTCCGAACGATATAACTAACATATACATTGCTTACTTATAAATACGACCAAAGTTTGTACGCACATTTTGTGGCCTTACACCCTAGTTTCTTCAACTTTACCTTATCTTTGGATAGTTCTCACTTCTCACTAGCTTCAGCTCCCAAAACAAAGCAAATAGTTATTTCTCAAATGTGACTACACATCATTTTGCAGCTGCAACTACACATCATTCTGCAGCTGCAACTACACATCATTCTGCAGCTGCAGTTTCCGATACAGACTTTCAGAATTATTCAATCAGATGCAAAATGCGATATTTGATGAATCGTTTTGCAAAATAATGGGAAATGGGAAAGTATAGCAATTTTATTGTCTACAACTGAAAATTAAGGTTAGGATCGGATAGGATCGGATCGGTCCCGGCCATTTGCCGGATCGGATTCGAAGGTGATTTTGGCTGCCGATCTGATCCGATCCACATCACTAATCAAACAATAGCCACTGGGGCGAGTAATAATAGAACTATTGGTCTGTTCAAGTTAAATCTGAAGTTCAACTGCACAGTGTACCAAAGTGAGATCTGTTCGTAAATCAAAGTGTGAAAAATCAAATCACTGTGAACTGCTGGCTGGCATGCCTTTCTACCTTAAGACTTCGATCTCAATCGTGGTAAATTGGCTTTATGATAAGCATGTGCAGGAGGCAAAATTCTGGAGAGGGAGCGGCCGCCGAAAACCCGAATTCGTGCCGATTCTTGCAACCAGCATTAATCTCTAGTGTTACCGATTGACATTGTCTTCCCATGGAAGACTATCATCTAACACTAAAGATGAAACGACGTCACGAAAAATATATAGATCAGAATTTGCAGTATAGATGCTTTCAGTTGACCACCAAATCTTGCTGCTACCGGCGCCGAAAGCATTTACGTTAAATATCTGCGTTTCAAGTGAACTCCGAAAGGTCGAATAGCAGTAGTAAACTATTCTCAACGTCCGGAGGTGCGAAAGCTCGGCGCTTCTATCCTCCGGCGACACTTTTTCACAGCTTTGAATCCTGTTTTAAACCTTTCAATTTTTCTTTTAAACTTTGGTGAATAACCAGAAATACTATTTTAGAAATCTCCTTACAGATCTAGTTTAATCATTTAGCAGAGCAGCTTCTCTACTTTATTATCCGCCTTGGAGATCGTCTGCATAGAAAGAAATGCACAGAAATGATAGCAATAAATTCACGATTCTGTGTGTTAGCTAAAAAGTTTAAAAAGCTAAATGAAAAAATCAAAAAATTTATAAAACGCAAGCAGACTAGAACTAAACGAAGTTTTAAGATTTGCAGTATGCGGCTGACTGAAAAACTGCGACGACCGAAAGAAAGGACCAATTATGGTTCTTTTCTTCATCGAATTTAAAAAAAACCGCCAAATGAAGCAATGGTTGTGTTTCATCAGAAACTGACTCACCTGCACACATACAACATTTTTGGAGCTCATTCTTTCCTTTATTTACGGCATTGAAAAAGACGACCCTTTGCATTTTGTTTTAGTCATCTCTGTCTAGACTTATGTGTTTCTTCTTGCATTTTCGTTTTAGCTTGACTGTTGGATCATTCGCAGTAATCAAGTGGGAATGTCAGAACAATGAATCTTAATCTCTCACACACTTGCAACAAAACTGTGCCCCATTCTGATATAACTTCACTGTCATTTTGGTCGACTTTTTTTGCACACACTTTCTGCACGGCACGTTATTTTAAAAAATTGTTTTTAAAAATTAAAAAATAAAATAAATAAAAATAAAAAATTAAAGACTAAAAAATTAAAATTTTTTAAAAACTTTTAAAATTGTTTTTAAATAGTTTTCAAGTTCTCAGTCTGTCTGATTTGGGCACAAGAGACATTTTCTTCTTTGTTATTAATGAATGAATATAGGGAATGTTTAGTTTTTGTGACCACAGAAACAATTTTTGTACAAATTTTTAAAATCGAGAAATTAAAGATTTTGTTTTTGAAACATTCTAGTGTAGACCTAGAAACATTCTTTGAAACATTCTAGATTCTAGTTAGACTTGGTTTCAGTGAACAGATTGTCTGAAGAGTTCATCATGGGTATTACGCTTTTCAGCACGACCTGCAACGCAGCGTAAGGATTTGGAAAGCTTAGCATTGATTAATCACTGGAGCGGAGAACTCTCTAACATTTTTGCGAAATCAGAAAATCCGCTTTTTAAAATAAAAACTGTATAATAGCAAAGGAAACACACATTTTTCGCTTGAATCTATATTTTTATCTCGCCTAAAGGCGAGATAGCTGTAATTATTTCTGGCTCAAAGTGAACTAAATGCGTTGAATGCTTCAATTCTGCCTTATCTACAACACTACTTCAATTAGCAGATTTGGTTTTTGTGCGTGGGGGGACCCAATTCTACTCACCATAAAATGTTACTTGTTTCAACTTATTCAATGTTTTAGAGATAACTGTTTTACCTGCAGAAAATTTAGAACAGAGGGGACCTTCATTTTTCTGCAATTAACTTTTGGATTTACGCTTTTTCACATGATCCCCTTTGGTTGAACTGAAAATTACTCCAGATAATCTTGCTTGATATGCTAACTAGCTTTCGTAATTTGATGACAGTTGGGTATCAGAGAAGCCTCAGGTATCAGGTATTCTGTATAATATGACTCGCATTGAATTGAACTCTTACAATAGACAAAATTGTGCTAAGTTACACAGTTTAATTTAGCTTTAAGGACATTAGCGTGTTTAGGAATTAATTTGGATTTAAATTTAAAGAAACAATTTTCTGAACATTTTTACTATGTACAGTTACAGGAGAAGCCTATTGTAATCCAGGCAACTTAAAAACTTGATTACATAGATTAATTTTTACCTAATTTTTAATTGCCTAATTACTTGTCAAATATTTGAACATTGTTTGATTTCCGAAACTGGAGATTTCTGAATTCAATACTTTGTACTTTTGCGCTTACTTTACAGTTAGAGAATGTGATGGGACCCCCAAACTATTGACCTTTAAATTTGACCTTTCCACTTCTCTTTTATACAGACCAACGTCCCAGCAGGAGAGCACTTAAAGGATTAATATCCTCTTCAAATTTTGGGGGCCTCACCAGATTCCTACATGCCGGAAAAAATAACATGAAGATAATTTCTGTCAAGTAGTTATAATATGAACTGAAAGGATGACTTGCTAAAACTACTTAACTTGAATATGAGCTTTGAATTAGTTTTGAAAATGTTTTGAATTGACTGAACACTTTTGCTTAAACACCCTTTATATATTATGCACTTTGTTTGAAAATACTTGCGCTCTTTGTGGTTTCAAATGCCTATGTTGTTACTGTGAGCATAACATTAAATTTAATGTCGCCTTAACCAAGTAGTTTTTAGATGTGAAATGCTCGTGCCTGATGGGTCATTTATTTGCTGTTTGCGCTAGCACTACTTATTAATATGCAAGGCAACTTTTAGTAAGGATAATGCATGACATCGACCAAACTCTGGCCAATAAATAAAATATTAGCGTGCATACTAGGCTTTGCTTTTAAAGACATTAAGATGTATTGGTATTAGCAATTGGGGAGACTTTCTTACTGCTAAAATTCTTTGGTTGAGTTCCAAAATCGAATTGACTTACAAACGTGTCCTTGTTAGTTTGACTTCGCAGATTTTGTAAACTGTCAGCGTAGCTTAACTTGTCATTCTATGAAACTGCAAAAATAGCTTCTTTACAACAATCCCTCAAATGTTTGCGGACACAACGAAAGTTATAAATTTTGCATGAGACCCTGAAAAATAGACACTAGCAATTCCCTCAAAAATCTAAGAATCCTGAAATCAATCCAGTAATCCAAGAATACCCTAAAGAGCAAAGTTGTAGGTCTCGGCAACAGCTTTTGAATGACTATACTTGAAGAAGTTTGTCGATATAAGCCTGGCCGCAGTGCAAGTTATGGCGGTTTAATAGCTGATTTCCCCAAAGCTCAAATTTTCATGCTGCGATATTTTGGAAACGACTTCTGGACTAAATCGTAGATTATTGTAGGAAACATAGGTTAACAAGGGGGGGGGTATGGGGGGTCCAAGCCCCCCAACCCGGACAAGGTACAAGCCATATCACCGCCAGGGGCAAGGAGTAAACAGAAATGGCCGGAAAAATAGGTTTTCGCACCAAAATTCAAAGAAATTCCCGGCTTCGCCGGAATTTTTTACTAAAATTTCCTATTTTTTTCAAACAATCGATTACAATTTTGAATTTTTTTCTAAAAATTGGCAACTTTCTTCTATTTCTTTAAAAATTTTGAGTTAATATTACTATTAGTGTTAATTTAAGCTTATGGTACAAGCCGCCATCGAAAATTTTGGTTCAAGGTACAAGCCCCCTCAGAATTTTCTTGGGACAAGCCCCCCAGGATCCGACCCTATGTCAATGTATGGTAGGAAATGTTAACGATTTCGACGACAAATGCGCATTTAAAGTCAAAAATACGCGAACCCGAAGCAGCATCTTAAGCATGAAGAATGATACATACTTACTAGAGATGAGCACGGGCCGGATTTTTTCGGCCCGGTACGGCCCGCCAGAAAAAATTCCAAAAGTTTACTAGCAGTATTACTTCAAAGGCTTCCGCGCAAGATCTAAATGAGGCTAAATTATGCTACGAAATCTAAAGTTTTGCTGAAAAATAACCAGAACCAGTAGATATGTAGCTAATTTTGGAGATTTTACAACATTTTGTAGAGTTGATCCGGTGTCGTATAATATTTCTCCCCCCCGTGGTATCCCCCCCCCCCCTATCAGCTATAATATTCCCCCTTCTAAATTAAACCTAGCCAAATGATGCAGCAAATTTGACAAGGGTCAAAACGGCAACACTTTTGAAAGTTGTTAAGTTACAAGTAAAATGTGGAAAACATTATTATTTAAATATTTTAATTATTATTTAATTGTTTAATTAATGTTAACTTACATGTTAAAAAGTGTTAAAGAGTAAACAAGTTACCCCTTAAAAGGGGAATAATACCGCTGTAGAGTTTGGGATTTATATGTTCAACGTTTTGTTTGTTTTCATCATACTGTTCTAGTTTACGGTGACGTTAGCTTTTGACTAGTTTCAACTCCTCGACATTTACCGTTTCTGAGACAAAATAACGGGAGTATTTTATTGCCATTAGCCACTGTCAGCTATTAAACTAAAATTATACCGGAAGAAGGATTCGATCTGTGTCCGGAACAGTTCCAAGCGGACACCCTAGCCACTACACTACTCTGACTATAGCGATTTTATCGAGTTATCGAGAGAGAAAGTTATCATTTATCTATATATGTTTATTTTAAACAATTTATTTTTTCTATATTTTATAATATGATTTTTTGCAATTTAGAACTTTTAATTTTTATAGCTTTTTACGAGTTGTAAGATTTCGGATCTTTAACAGGATTTCTACCGTTTTCACAAAGGTTTGTAAAATCATCAACACTTTTTTAATATTTTTAACGCATTGTCAGTTTCTTATTTTTCTCATTTGACACCGCTAAGGATTCATAAATTTTCCCTCGCCGCTAGTTAAAAGCAACTGTTGTTTTAGTATTAAGGCTGTTTCCTTCTTTTTCTGATTTATCAACGGCATTTTCAATTGGCATAATGAGAACTTTCGGTTTAGAAAAATCTATACAAAACTTATATTGCCTGGTACTTAAATTTTGTCTTTGAAATTTTTCATTCTCAAATATAATATACTGTTCCATTAAAATTTGTAAAAACTTAGAAATTCCGCTAAATTTCTCTGACCGGAATGTCCAGTTAAAGAGCCCATCTTGGAAGAAATCTAAGTTTTCAGTGGAGGGAATAGAAAACAACAATTTGAGCAGGTTATCTGGAAGAGAAATGAAAAAAATGCACGAGAACCCACTGCAACCGCGTTACAGTAGAGCATATATATTAGTCCAAATTAGATTTCCAAAAAACTCTACAGGGTCTAACCACAACTATCCTTTACTTTTAATGTAATTTGCCCTCAAATAAAACATCATGTCTGCAATTTATGCTATTTGAAATGCTACTTTTTACTATTGGCGGTAGTTGTAGTTGTAAAAAAGTATTAAAAAGTGTAAAATATTCCGAAAAAGTAGTGTTAAAAAGTATAAAAAAGTGGTGTTAAAAAGTGTAAAAAAACCTATTAAAAAGTCCGAAATTTTGCTACTGTTAATAACTGTAAAAATGTTTTTTAACATTTTTACTTTTATAAAATTTAGTACAACCCTATAAATAATAATTTTTTCCACATTTTACTTGTAACTTAACAACTTCCAAAAGTATTGCCGTTTTGACCCTGTTAAATTTGCTGCATCATTTGGCTGGATTTCATTCAGAGGGGGTAAAATATTATAGCTGATAAGGGGAAATATTACGGGGGGGGAATATTATACCCTACAGGGAGAAAAATATTATACGACACCGGCCCACAGTTAAAAAATTTCTCGGTCCGGCACGACCCGGCCCGCTAACCATTGTAGGTCGACCCGGTCGGGGCCGGGCCGACATGCTCATCTCTAATACTTACATACCTAACTTATCCTAAATCAAAGCAGTACTTATATTTCTAATGTCAATTTCATTTCATAGGCTACAGTTTGCAAAAGCAAGTTTCTTTCAGTTAATGAATCCGCAAATATTACCAAGCATTAATCGCATCGTGATCGCTAAGATTAGAGCTGTATTCTTCATTCACACGCATTTCTGGATTGGTATGCTTCTTGTAAATGCTGTGATCGGAGAATTTCATCAGGGGATCACCATATCCAGAAAATCCTTCCAATTCAAACAGAACCACTTTGGTCTCATTTGACAGAAAATATTTAGGAATATAAAGGCTAATATAAGGACCCATTGCTGGCCAGTATCTTCCAACATTATGTCCATTAATTAGTAGCTAAACCGAAATAACAGAAAGAAGTAGCGCAAGTAAATTAATTAAGCAAAGCATTAATTAATTGAGCAAAAATTAATTCCTCCAACTTTGTGGGCAGAGTTAAAATGTAGACATCTTAATTTTAATTAATCTGCTTTCTGATTAATGAATTTTACTTCATGTTTTCACTCAAACAAAAAAAGGGTGCAGACAACTTACTGTGACACAGCTGCTTTGATTCAACAAAGTTGACATTTCATTTGAACTTTAACGACCTCTTAGGGCATTCCAGATTAATTATTGTACCTACAAGCCCACCTGTCCTTTATTCCATTGTTTGGAATTGAAAAATGTATCTCTGATATTTTCTCCGGGGTAAAGGGTTCCCGAATAAACGGACGGCAACTTTGACATCATTTTCCTCTGATTCTCTTGGAAATGTCTGAAACAAAAAGAAATAGACTTTTGAAGGTACTGGTCGAATAGACTGTGTGCAAGATTGTTTGACCATAAAATGCTTTCAGTAGACCTAGATATGGCAGTTCAACCTACACCCCATTCAACAGAACATTTAGCTAACTTTTTCTCTCTAACCGATTATAAAACTAAACCTTCTCCGGACACTTGGTTTCAGTTTTGTAAATAAGAAAGAAGAAAGTCATGTTACTCCCGAATTGTATCTGCTCAAACTTTCCGTGATTTAACCATCATGAAAGCGTCAATACTTCATACGCTGTCGGAAGTTACCAATTTCATTTTGCCTGGTTAACTAGGGCTGCAGTAGCCCTAAATCGTGACATGGAAGGATTTCTTACTGTTGCAAACTACTGTCATATTTCGGGTCGAAAAGATTTTCCAAATTCAATGGGTACATAATCCAATCCTCCAGAATTTCTCCATCCAAAGTAACGTTTCCAACCAGTCCTTTACTATCATTTATATAGGATCCGAAAACAATTCGACCCTGATTCTCAACCAGAATGTGCAAAACATCATTTTCATGAAAGTTGTAGCTAATGGAAGCGGTGTCGTTAGGACGCTGAATTGTGGCAATCACTTTGGCAGAATTCACAATTACGTAAGCTCGATCATGCACGCCACTGAAGCGAAGTTGTGTACCAGCCCAACTCAGTCGAATTATGTAAAGGGTAAAGCCGTGTGGATGGTTGAGATGCTCCACTGAAAGGGGGTATTTTGCTGATACGTAGCCTGAAGGAAAGTGATAATATTAATTATTTTCATCTCTGACAAATAAATGCTTTTCTTTAATGAAATTTAAATAAAGTGCTACCTAGATCCTGCAAGGTGGATTGATGAGTTTTAAAAATGAACTTTAAAGTTTGAATTGATATCGATCGGTGTACGAAGAGTTTAAAAAGTTTAGGACATCTAGAGCTTTGCATTAATATAAAATATAGCTATATTTGATAAAGTAGGAAATGTAACATTCTTCCCATGTGTCAGAAATGCTGTTGCACAACGCAAAACAAAGGCTATTGACATAAAATTTTACATAAGCTTTGGCTTGATGCTTGCCTTTTAGCACACCAATTTTTGTTTGGTACCCTAAGTTTTTGCTGAATTCTAAGCAACAAACGCAAAATTTTCGATAAAGGGTAATGTTACCAAAACTACCAAAGGCTATTCAAAAGTCATGGCAGGGACTAATTGTATGCCAAATAAAGTTGTAGCAATTTAGTGTGTCAATATCTAAACGCGACGTTTCTGCACCGAAGGGTTAGTTCAGGACAGGACAAAATGCTTAATGAACCACATATATATATATATTTGTAGAGCAGTTTTGAGCAAAAAGCGACTTCCCTCCACTTTGAAACGTAAAACATTTGTGACCTTCGAGGAAACCTAGTTTAGATATTAGAACTTTACCCAGTCCACATTAATCAAACCATCGGCTGATTTCCAGTTTCATGCCAATTTCCAGCTTTCATTACATAAGAGGTAGTAGTTTAGCTTGGCTCCGGCCCCGAAGCTTTGCTGCTAAATTGCAGTTGCACTGTATCTGCAACACGAACATACCTTTTGGTGACAAGATATCCAATAAATCGATAACGTTTCCCAGAAAATTCATTTTAATGGGCTGATACGCTTGTTTCTTTGTTGGCTTCGGAATCTTTTTTGAAACATTTCTTTTCGCGACATTTTGCATAAATTTTCTGACAGCAATATACTTGACTGTTGGATCACCAGCTTCGTTAAGCAGTGCATCAAATTCGTAACTATAAACAACATAATTGTTGGTAAATCAAAAATAGCAACTCTTTGCAACTCTTCTGCAACTTATTCTACAGGTAGGAATCTGAACAAGGTTTGTGTTTCAACCTAACTCAGATGAAGTGGTATATAGGTGCTATAGCTCAAGACAGCCCTATTTGTACAGGCAATGACTGCTGCAGCAGCTCCGGCCAGGAATGACTTCAGTTCGAGCTAAAGCAAGATCTCCTAAATAGTCAACATAGTGCCTAAACTTTGGACTGCACCCAACCTATCCCCATTTTAGAATCCAGCTTTCCAAAGTTTAGGGATAGCGTTGGAGTACTAAACCAGAAACATCCGAAATTTTGTGTTTCCACAGATACCGGTTAACCCTAAATACCCGAATTATGGAAACCTGCAAAAGTCTAATTTTGATATCATACTTTGCGAAGCAAATTTATGTCCTACGAGCATAGGTTAACGCGAGGGGGTCTGGGGGGGTCCAAGCCCCCCCCCCAACCCGGACAAGGTACAAGCCCTATCGCCGTCGGAGACAAGGGGTAACGAAAAACAGCCGGAAAAAATTAGTTTTTACAGTAAAATTTCCAAAAATTTCCGGCTTCGCCGGAATTTTTTACCTAAAATGTTTAATTTTTCGGGAAAATCGAGCAAAATTTTGAAATTTTTACCAAAAATTGAAGATTTTTTGCAAATTTTGGCAAAAAATTGCAAATTTCAATAAAATTAGCGCTAATTTTTCCAAAAATTTAAAAAATTTTTCCTTGAGGTACAAGCCCCCCCTGAAAATGTTTGTTCAAGGTACAAGCCCCCTCAAAATTTTTCGGGGACAAGCCCCCCCAGGACCCGACCCTATGTTAATGTATGCCTACGAGATAGCCGGGTTCCGATTCAAATTTTACACTGTTTAGATTCAAAATACATAGAAACTAAAATGTAAAGGTGTGTGTTGACCTGAACTTCGTTTTTTACCCCTACACCGCAAATAGTATTCAAACTTTTTTAAAATTTTACTCATACTTAAAGTTTCGATTTTTTGACAACGACGTAACCGACTTCACCTCGTTGTTATTCCATTAAATTCCGTCGGAGTATGACCCTCAGAACCGCCGATGTATCCAAAGTTGGTCCCTCCATGGAACATGTAGAAGGCAAAGGAAGCGTTCATATTCCACATGTCCTTCATCGTTATCAGCATTTTATGAATATCTTCGGTATGTCGAGGTTGACCTGTACATTACACTATTTGGGTTATCTTTCAAACTTAATGCTACCTGGAATATTCGTATTAATTATTTGGCGTATTAATTTTGTTGTCTAAATTTATGTTAGAGATTACCTGCGAATCTACTGAAAAACCAGATAAATCATTAGAAAAATAAGGAGTAATAATAATGAGTAATAAATATTGTAACTCTTAGTACACATTACAGTGAAAATTTTTTACCGAACTTCGCAGCAAAATTGCAAAATAACTTCACTAAGCTGTCATGTAATGCTTTTTCAAAACGCGGTCTCTAAAACTCGCCACGATATGATAAAATTCGAACTTGAATAAAAGTTGGTGTGCTAAGCCTAAGGTTCTCGGTTTGATTACACCTTTTTACACACGAATGACGTGTCGTAGTGTGTACTTCTTTCTTTTGTTCCTTCATTTACCCCACAGATCCAAGCGACCGGTGTAGAACTCGGAATTGACCAGCGGTCCGTTGGGAACCACTTGTCGTTTTTCATCGAAATAGTGTTCGACGTTATCCAGACTGGTGGATCGAAAATCCACCGTTGGATAAACTCCCGGAACTGTGCCACACTTTCTGGGAACCTGGCTGGGCCCGTCCGTTGACACCAGAACAGTATCGTTTCCTGAAACAAAACAAACAGACGTGATGTCGTGTCGACCAGGGTTTGAGACTCCTTCTGGCAACTTGGTTGAGTTGTTTTTGACCAACCTTACGTGGGCAGTTTCCTGGCTTACCACTTTGCATCTCCAGGTGATTATCATCACATTGTGTTGTCTAATGCAGCAAAGAACAACTACGACTACATAGCTTTTTGTGAGATTCAGCACATAAAATGTTGCCTTGAATCATAGACACGGCAATCTTAGTTTCTTAATTCTCCTTCCAGCATAGAATGCCACTGTTTCCTGTCAAGCCGCTACAACCGCTGCATCTCTGTTGGCGCCCTTTGGACCGCTTTAACTATCCCCCCCCAAATTGGAAAGTAAACATATTCTCGCATTTAAAGTAGTCGCATGTGTTGTATACAGAAATGGCAGGCACAGGCAGGAGATATTTCGGATCAATGTTTTAACGAATTTTTACGCCAACAAATAACGAAAATAATTTAATATTGTCGTTTTCCATACTCTGCATTGGAGTTTTGTCCAGGCCGGTATGTTTTTAGTTCACTACTGCGACTTCAGCCGTTTCTCGGTCAAGTTCAAAGTTCTATGATTAACGCATACTACTGTTACTTATTAACTTATTATTACTATTATTACTATTACTTATTATTACTTATTACTATTAACGCATACTATTATCGCAGAGGGTCTTTTGCATACGTTTCTCCCGTTCAAATCGACTTCTAAAAGATAACGGGGTGGCTGCCGTCGCATAAGCAAAAATAACATAAAATTACTTATTTCTGACTTTATAGTTCTGGTTAAAAAATTCAGCCAAGAACCTACCTAAATGCGACCATACCAAATCTCGCAGAAATCGGGTATAGTTCCTGTCACAGGCAAAGTAACTGCTGTACTCATTTTCCACCTGGACTGTTATAATGGGGCCTCCATTTTTGTACAGGTATGGTTTAATTTTGGGCATCAAGACACCAAACCATCGGCGCACTGCTTTGATGTAGCTGAAACAGGCAATAGCACAAACAGCGTACGGTGTAAGTGAATGATAATATTTATAATCCTGCTTAATGTCCACTCTATAAATGAGCATCTAATCGTTTACATAGCTAAGACTGGACCAATAATACTTATGTATGTTGCGCAGTTGTGAAGTTTACTAGAATAATAAAACTGTGTAGCCTCCTATACTTTAGGTTAAGCCTAAGCTATTCAAAGACTGAAGGAACTACCAGTGGTGTGCGATATCGGAGAACTGCGAGATCCTGACCAACTAAAAGAAGTGCAAAGATTAGAAGAAATTACTGGCAAACCATAGCAATCAGTAAGCCAATAGTAACCCAAAAATTTACAGCTCATCACTAATGCAACATACACCATCAAATAAATTTGAACCAAATTAGATTAGAGTACGCGCGAAAAACTACGAATTCTCCAACACACGACTTTATTGCGAAAAAAGCAAATTCTTTACTACAAAACTTTAGATTGCCTTGCCAGATTTATCCCTAAATTTTTATTTGTTTCCGAGATTTCTAATAACTGCGCAGATTCTCAAGGCAAAAAACTGGTTCAAAAGTGAAAGCAAAAGGGTATCGCAAGATGTTGCCGATGATCCTCATTTGCTTAAATTCAGTTGAAATTAAGTTCATTATTAACTAACTAATTAAATTAAGTTAAATTAATTAAAAATTAAAAAGAAACTGCGTGAAATTACTTTTCATCCATAGTCCTAAGTCTAATACCAGGATAGTTCCGAAGTAGCCACCAAGGCAGTCCACCCATGTCCACTTCATTGCAGATGTAGGGGCCTAGAATTAAGTAGTTTTAATTAATAAATTTGTGAAAGGTTGAAATCAGGATTGAAAGTTGTGAAGAAAAGTGTCCCGTGTGGGGATCAAACCGCCACTTTTTCTGGATTAAGAGTAAAACGCTCTACCGCTTGATGCCACACCGCCGGACAGCAACACTAGATTATTAGGTACACTGACTTCAACTTTTCTGGGTTGCTGATATTTAAACAATTGATATAGGATATAATTTTATGATAATCTTTAGTTTACAATTAAATCTTTGGTACAATAAGTATGCCTGGTTGTTTGCGTTTTAAGGTTGGACGGACAGCAATCAATTCAGGTCCGTTTAAAAAAATTTCCAATTTAAAAAACAGACCTGGTCGAAACAGTACCAGTAAGCCGAATTTGTGTGCTAATTCTAAAAATCCGGTCAAATTTCTCTGACCAGAAAATTCGTAAGACCCTGGGTTAGGCTCATGGTAGGTCCAAGGAATGTGAATTTGAACCGCGTCAAGACCTAAAGCTTTCTGTTTACTCAGGCGATTCGACCAATACTGGAAGGGTACTCGAAAATAGTCCATTGAGCCGGCCACATACTGAAACGGTTTCTGATCTTTCAGAAAACAATTCCTATCAAAATCTATTGAGAACGAGTTTTCTGGTGCAGAAGCGGCAAAAGAGCAAACGGGTGCAGCAAAATAGACAAAAACAGAAATTATAACGGGACAAGAAAACATGATGTAATCGATATCCCTTCGCAAATGCAATTTCAATTTGTATCAAATATACAGCTCCGTTTTTGCTACGCAAGTTTAAAGTTAAAACGTGAAATATTAGAAGGCCATAGCCTGACTAACAGTATGACTAATTACAGCAACTGACTAAACTAAAGTTTGGATTGCATTGCTTGATTTTTGTAGTTTAACTAAGTTTTTTAAGTGCTCACTGATTTGTTCTGGAAATAGTTGATGACCAGAAAACGATAGTATTGGGAATAACTTTAATTAGCATATTAGTATATACCAACCTGGTCGCAGAATAACCAATAATCCCAAGCTTTGGGCCAAATCAAAGAAGTGGGTGAAATTTTTCTGGCCTTCGAAATCGTAAATGCCCGGTTGCGATTCATGATAAAACCAAGGAATATAGTTTTGCACCGCATGAATTCCGACTGCACGAATTTTCCGCAACCGATCCTTCCAGTACTGATGGGGGACTCTGTAGTAGTCCATGGAAGCGGCCACATACTGAAACGGCCGGCCGTCCTTCAGGAAACTGTTCGACTTAAAGTCTATGCTAAACTCTTCACCACAGCATTCCAACAGTAGCGCTGAAGAAACAAGAGAAATAATTAGAAGTTTCATCTAGACTGGTGGAAAAACAATCTGGATTGCAACAGAAAACTATTGTGTAATGTAAGTGTAATGCAAACAGCAGGCTAGACGTACATCACCAAAATGCAAGGCTGATTCGCTGTAGCAGAAGGTGTCTGCAAAGTTGATGGGTGGATCTAATGCAAACGATGCAATTTGCTGTAAAAGGAATGATGATCTACCTGTGCCGGAAACGAAAACTTTTAGGTTCCCATTTTGACTCATTGTCAATAGAATCGGAAATTTTGAAGTTCTGTAACTTTTCTATTCCTGGTCGAAATGATCTTGAATTTTAATGTATTACGTAAGGCCCCAGAGAATGGGCCCAATTTGAGCTAAAGCCATTGAGGCATAGGTTAACGCGGGGGGTCTCGGGGTCCAACCCCCCCCCAACCAGGACAATATACAAGCCCTACCGCCGTCGGGGACAAGGGGTAACAAAAATAGCCAAAGGGTGGGCAAAAATGGCCGGAAAAATAGTTTTTACACTAAAATTTCAAAAAATTTACGACTTCACCGGATTTTTTGTTAAACTTTTTAATTTTCCGTTAAACTCGACCAGTTTTTAAAATTTTTCTACAAATGAAAGAAATTCCAGTTTTTAAAATTTTTCTACAAATTCACGATTTTGTCAGCGTTAATTTTCAAAAATGTTAATTTATTTTTGAGGTGCAAGCCCCCCTGAAAATTTCAGTTCAAGGTACAATCCCCTCAACATTTTCTGGAGGCATGCCCCCAGGACACGACCCTATTTTGTAGAGTATAGGATAAACGCGTGAGCTAAGCCTAAGTATACGGTAGATAAATTCCAACCCAAATTGAAATGTTTCATGAACAATCAATGTAAAATTATCGTTAGCTAATTTCATAGCTCAAATATGACTCATAATGATGATCCAGCTCAAAATGGCAGATCAAGTTCAGTTGGGGTGTTAGCCGTACTGTGGGTAGGTCGTGTGTAGTGTTTTGCCTCTGCCATTTTGCATCTGTGGACTTTGTGCAAATATTTTGTAGTTTGACCCAGATATTTTGGTTTTGTATTTAGTTTATTTTGGTATGGAAATAAATAATCTTTGTTAGCAAAAGGAATTTGCTATTTATGAGCGAGTTTGCGAGAGCCTATTCGATCAAACAACAACCACCACATTATTTTATTGACATTCTGGACATCGCACACCTTTGACGAGAACTTACAAATTACGGTCTGTCAGCTCGTGAACCTAGCACCAGGGTTTTATTCCCTACAAAAGTGGCGACCGTGACAGTGGTAGATGTCCAAAAATTATTCTGGACCTATCACTCGTAGTATTACTCGTAATTTACATGAAAAAGTTGTTCGTTTTCACGAACTTCCTCAAAGTGACTTAGAATTTTTTGAGACTGAGAGAAGTGACAAAATGGCAGAGACGAATGTGGTCGGGGGTGAAACTGTGGGGGGAGAAAATTTTGGGGGGGGGGCCCCAAAACCTACCCCAACCCCGGAGCGACAGTTCAACCGGGGGGGACACGCCCCCGGCCCCCTCCCCGATCCGATTCTATGCCGAGTGTCCAACAAAATGGAGGAATTCCAACTAATTCATCTAGTCTTTTGACATTTCAACGCCCACCTGGGGGGGGGGTTCGCTTAGAGTTGTTAGCGAGTCCCCCACACCCACCCAGGATGAAAATTGGCGGGGTGGGGCTAGTAGGTCGACTTTTTATGCCCCGCAACCTCCTACAGTGTCAGTGTCCGATTTTGGTGATATTTTAACCGGACGGTACGGTCCCCCGAGACAAGAAAGTGGGGGGGGCTGGGGGTTGTTCCGGGAGAACCCTCCTTCCCTTGACGGTCGCTCCTGGGTCTGGGGGGGTGAGCCCAGGTGTCTCCCCATCCAGTCAACAGTCGGAAACTACGGTGAAATCGTTGTTGGGGAGGCCTGACACCCCTGCGTCTGAATCGGTGGGGGAGGAGAGTTCAGAATCTGGGAAAGGTGTTCGAAGGGATTCCCCCCCGTCGAAAGTGATGAATATTGACCCCTATTTGGAGATGGCTGCTGAAAAAGGGGAGGGTGACCTTTATACGTTGATGCAAGATTTTCTTGATTGTTTGTGTCAGAAGAAAGGGTTAGCCCCTCAGAAATTGTCCGAAATTTACCATCAGCAGGAAAATTCAGCTGGTAAAGTTCAGAAAAGCCTTGCACAGTCGGGGGAGTCCTTGGGACAGGGTCGGGAAACCCCTGTAGGTGACCTGATTCAGTTAGCGGACAGTCAGACAGCCCCAACTCAGGGTTCTGATCCGGTGCAAACTGCCCCGGAACGGACTCTGACCCCTCCCCCCAGTCTGTACAAAATTCCTCAAAATTGCAAAATTTGGGGGATGGGCAAATTGTGGGACCTCAAAATACGCCGCAATCTGCAGGAGGGCAACTTTTGGGGACAAATTAGGGTTCAGTCGGAGATTTTGAATGGATACCGCCGTGCGAACAGTATCCACAGGGTACGTATAGAAAAATTCGTGTCTCCTCCTCCCCTCAACTGGCGGCTGCGGTGGCGCCTCGTAATGCGGCGCCCCCAACGCAGCAGATGGTCTGGGGTACCCCACAGCCCAATAATTGTCAATATTATATGCTTCCGATAACATCTCAAACCCGGTACAAATTTTGGGGGGCCCTCAGCTTGTCTCGGGACAATTCACGAATGTCCCCCAATGTGCGGTGCTTGCCCCTACGTACTCTGCGGGTCCTGGGTCCGGCCCGAATGTGGCAGTGAACGCACCTGCCGGCGTCACTGACGCGGCTGGAGCTGTTCTTGCCCCATCTCCGGCCGGACCCCGGCCCGATTTTCCTCCGGGGTCAAGTTCAGGCCAAAGCTTTTCTCAGAATCCAGGGCATCAATCTGCAGTGACTCAATCTATTTCTCCCGTGCCAGCAAAGGATCCTGGTGAAGAGCAAACATTTGCGGCAATTCCACGAACTGATAAGGTTTCTTATGGAGCTCGCCCGCGACATCCTAATCCAGCCACGATGGAGGCTACTGATATATCCGTAGTCAAACACAATGCGGCGTTGTATCGGACATACATGGAAATTCTGCGGGAAGTTCCCAAATTTGAGCCTGAAACCGCATATATAGATGATTGGCTCCCGCAATTTGTTGGCTTGATGGCTTGAC
>JASAND010004113.1:0-20881 GCA_030248195.1 Trissonchulus latispiculum | reverse complement strand
CGTTTTCTACAGGTCACCCCAAAAAAGAAGGAGCACGAAAAAGCATCAACCAAAGGAAGATCGCCCACCAAATGCAGCACCGACTATATATACGTGTATATATAAACCCAGGAGTCACCCATCACCAGCCGCACACTGAGACAGCACCATCACCACCACCGTTAGCCCCAGCAGCAACCCAGATCAGTCCAGATTACCTTTCGCTGGGATCTGAAGATAATGTTGGCCTTCAGGGCAGCGGCAGGATCCATATATCCCTCCTCCTTTGAGATGAAGACAGAGCCAGTGATCGGATCCAGAAGGCCGATTTCCAAGGCTTCCGGGAAGGTGTAGCTCTGTCTGGATTTGAGCAGGCGGACCTGGACCTCCTCAATGCTCGAATACTTCCGGTAGACCGATTCCCCAAAGGAAAAGTCCCCGCCCGGGGTGAACGGGTTGGCAAAAGTCATGGTTCTTCGGATCGTAGAGCCCAAATTCCAGGGCATCAACCACCTGGATTGGCTTCTCCGGGAGCAGAAAATAGGAATCCGCCAAGGCTTCTGCCAGCGTTAGAGTGGTGGAACTATCCAAACTGGTGCGAACTGAAACCCCCCTCTGAGTAGAGCAAAATTTCCTGACTACAAGCTTCGCTGAGATTAAGCAGTCTACGACCAGGGCATTCCTTCAGTAGGCCAGAAGCAGGATCCAGCAAGCCTATGTCTATGGCCTTTTTGATATGTTTACGGCCCCCGCTGGTGGGATCAGTGATCTGACCATTGGTCAAATTGATCATACCCAGTTCAAACAGTTCCCAGAAGCTGAACAGCTGTCGTTTCAGTACCAGAATGGTACTGTCAAATCGAATCACCAGTGGTCGCTTGGTCCCCACACTCGTCGCTGAACTGTTCCAGATCGGCATATCGATACTTCAGTGCCGCTTTCAGAGGGACGTAACAGTTGTTCTCAAAGTCCTGCAACACTATACAGTCAAGCATGTCGGTGGTAACGACCAGTCCAAACGCGAAATAGCCTGTTGGAAGTCGGCTGTCAAAGAACTCTGCCCTGGCCAGATCGATTAGGCCGCTTTTGTAGGCCGCTGCCGACATCATTGCAGGAGATATTCCATAGCAGGTAGCTGAGTCGGTAAACTGTGGAACCTGATCCAGTTACCATCAGTCGGGTCCACCACTTCCCCGTCTTCAGAAGATAAGGCGCTGCTCACGGGCAGCGTCGAATCATTCCAGCCGGCGGCACATGATAGTAGAGAGTGGTTGTATCCAGGAGACCGCTGAGGACCGCATCCTCCGGCGAAATCCAGGAACAGGTGGACGGATCCAGGAAAAGTGCGGCTGTCCGCCGCTCGATACATCTGGAACTGCATCAGGGTATCCAGACCCAAGGGCAAGTGGTGGGTAGGATATGACTGGAGTGGAAATTATCGCGCAATGACCAGAGGAGGAGTATCACCTCCGGTCACCAGATGGCCAGTGCTGGCATCGACCAACCGTTTCTCCAGTGCAGTCTGCAGTGACATAATCCGACTGTCCGATACCCGAATCACGGATCTGATTCGCGGATCAATCAGTTTGGCGGTGATGGCTTGATGGAAGACCAGCGGTTGACCAGTGGCAGGATGAACAAACAGGTCGGAATTTGGCATCAGGAGAGGTAAGGAGAGGCAATCGAACAGCGATAGGCACGCCCACGGCGACAGGATCATGCCAGACTGCAGGGCATCGTACAGACTGACAGTAACACCAGCACTGGTAGTAATGTGACCATCCACTAGAGGATGTTAGTCTTGATAGCTTGTTGTAAAGACAGTCCAGGACCGTGTAGACTGAGTCTTATCGATGGTACGGCACCATTGATCAGTCCGAGTCGACCAGCCTCACCAAGACTGACGCGTCCAAAGAACGGTCTTGAAATAGACCAGTGGATTCGTCGATAGCACCAAAGCTGATCGCGTCATACAGTGTCATCGCATGTCGTTGTGTGTGAATTAGACCACTGGCTAGAGCAGTATGCTCAAGCTGATTCGCATGTTGTTTTGGAGTATATCACCGGTTTCTGCGTCCACCGGAGCCTTCCTGTACTGCTCTCCTGTGAGGGCAGCGTGGACGTGCGATGACCCCGAATATCCCGCACAACCCAGCCGATCCGATACAATCGATCCAGCGAAGAGATCAATCGATTTCACAGGTTCATAATCACCGGTATGCAGATGGAACAGTCGACCATCCTCACTGAACAGATCAAGCTCATCGAACTCTTCCAGAAGCATGGTCTGGCGCAGATCCAGGATCGTGCCTTCCTCAGCACCCCTTGTCCAACTCCAGCACCCTGCCGGCCACATCGCTGTACAGCACGGCCGCGTCTGCGTCTGAATTCCCTGTTCGATGGCCACAGTCAGTGGCAGCACACGCTGTGATCCAGGGAATCGCACCACCATCGCCAAAGTATTGATCAACCCACTGTCCAGGGCTTCGACGGTCAATAAATCGATCCCCGGCCCATCCGTCAACTAGTCGACCCGAGCCACTGTCATAGAGGCCGCTCTGGACAGCGTCCACCAGTGACGGAATCTCGCCGGAGCTCAGCAGGTACAGTCCCCTCTGAGCTGCCTCCGCAATCGTTAGAATCTGAGCATCACCGGGACGGCGAAATCGAGGCCAAAATCGGATTAAACCAACCGTTCTGAATGGCATACATCAGGCTGATCGGCTGCAAAATCAGGATCTCTAATCGATGCTGAGAATAGGCATCGATGAGTCCGGCATCAATGGCTTCGGGAATAGTCATACTCGTGGAGTCTGGGTCCGCAACCGACCGAACCAGACCAGTGGTGCTGTCCAGAAAACCCAACCGAAAGCGCTTCCAGCGGCGTCAAGGCTCCCGTGCTGTTGATTGCCAGTTGTCTGTCAGCTGCCGATGTCAGAGGCAGCGACTTGCCCGCCGGGCAAGGCATAGGTACCCTCCCAGCCGTCTAGGACGCCCGTCGCAATGGCGTCAGACAGGCTGACGTAGCTCCGCGTCCGGACCACACACGAGGCTTTAAAAAGTCTCGTCCAGAAAACCGGTTTTCAGTGCTTCAACCAGCGTGAGAGTCTCGCCTGAAAACGGATTCTGGAAGCAACCGCTGAGTATGATAGACTCCGCGACTCCGTAAAGCTAGGATTACCGGAATGGGCGGCTGGAAGCGACGGAGAGTCCGCGACGCAGCGCAACGGAAATGTAACCCGAAGGTTCTGCTGAGAATCAAAGACACCGGATTCGTTGATCAGCCCGGTCTGGAGAGCCTGATCCAAGGGAAGGAACTGTCCGGATACCGTACTTTGTACCAAGTGCTGAGGGGGCAACTTGTACCATCCTGAACACAGTTAGATAGCATCTGTTGTTCACCGGTTTGAGAAATGTACACACCATAGTGTGGTCCTGACGAAACTGACCCGACTGAAGCATATCAACAAAGCAGAACGGAGATTTCAGCAGAATTCACCTGCCGGTTGGACAGAATTGTTCAGAAAAACACTGTTACAAAAAGAAAACAACCAAGGATGTAGGACTTCGAGTGGAACCAAAAGATCCCTCTAGGAGCGACCGTACCATGGCCCTGCCTCCGCCACAGCGCAGCAGTTTTCGTATCTGCCTTCTGGTTGTCACTGTAGCAACAGATTCTAGGCACTGTACAGATACAGGCTTATATCCACCTAAGCCTACAGATCTAGCATTACTAATGCTATTACTACTCTACTATGGTTATAGTCACAGCTACACGATCCAGAAGTAGGTGTACTAAAAGTGGCAGCAGTATATACAGCATCAGTAGAATAATGATAATATGAACCATAGTCATTCACATAGCCGTAGTCCTGAATTGTTCAGCTGTCTGTTTTGACATCACTTCTGTTCGACGATCTGAATATCTCGTGCTCATTTGCACCAGCTGCTGTTGTTGTTGTTGTTGTTGCGGGTTTGAGAGGCCTTTACGCTGCCCGGGAGCCGAAGGGGACACGTTCTCCGGCGGCCCCGCAAAGTGTCCCAGCCGGGCCCAGCCATTACCAAAAAAAAAGACTGGTTCGGTGGTGCTGACTCATCCTTCCGATTCCCCAGAGAATCGGTCTCCATGAGGATCGATCCCACGTCTTTTGTGTCGATCGTAACTCTCCGAGTCACTGTCATCTGATTCTGTATCGTAGGCCACGGGGCCACCATGTCGACGACAGCGTTGGAAGTCAAGACTACCGCCATCAAAGTCAGTTTCAGACTCACTCTCATCGGTTAGAAAGTTCAGTCCCCCTCGACCTTCCTCCATCGTATCACGACCGGATTGGCAACGCCCTCGAGGTGGCTGAACCCCGCCTGACACGTCCCAGGGAACGACGCCGACGTCGGAGGACAAGCTGTCGATCAAAGCCCTCGCCCTCAGAGTCGGACTCGGACTCATAGGCTTGGGGTCCGTGGGTACGTCGGCTGTGCTCTGTTACCGTTCTCGTATAGGACGTGCCCTCCGCCGAGGGATCCTGACCCAGCCCGGAGAAAGGGGGAGAAGACCCACCGCCCGTGGTGACGGTCCATTCCCCTCTAAACCCTTGCCAGCTCTGAGCTCAGACGGTTTCCCGTGCCAACTCACCTCCTTCTGGACCACGTATCGCTCTCCGCCGCCGCCGCCCAGACTGGCTGGACTTCCACGATCTCCGCCAAAGGCCGTCCCAGGACTGGCTCGAGACAGGCTGCCGCGGATCGGGCTGAGGCTGGACGTGATGGCGTTGATCTCCTCAATCCCTAGATTCAGCGACTCCATGATGTCTTTTCCGGTATTGGGCGGCACCAGGTGCATCTGCACCGCCTTCGGTACCGAGTGGTGTCGTTTGGTGGACGGATGGATGATCTCACCCGTGATCACATCCAGGAGACCAGTCTCCACAACCTCCCGGATGGACAGTTTCATGCCCGACGCTGGGTTCTCAATCAGCGGCTCGTCCACGTCCACGCGTCGTTCGCTCAGCTGGCCCAGGAACTCCTGCTGACGCTCAGCAACAGCCTGCGGATCTGACACCAGTTGACGGGCTCGATCCCGCTCCGCGTCAGATCTCAGCTTCCCCCGACAGGGTGGGAACAGCACGACTGGTCGATATTTTCAGTCGAATCTCTTCATAGCCTTTGGCGTCCGGCCCCTCGGACCGCCCGGGCCAGACGACTGCTCACTGACCGGACCAATCTTGAACTTGAATCCTTCCGTTTCCCTTCGCTTCGATGGCGTCCGCAACGGCCTGGCCTGCCAGCATCGGAGAGGCAATCAGAGCCAAGATGCCAGCCTTCACAGCATCGCTGAGGGTAATTCGTGTACCCGTTTTGGTATCCACATACTTTCCGTTGACATCAACCTTTCCTTGTTCCACAGCCTCTCGAATGGTGAGCGTTTTCCCGGAGTCTGTGTCATGCAGGAGGAGTCGCCGTCGATCAGTTCTCGCTGGATGGCCTCCCTAAACGTCAGGTAGAGACCGGATTTCGGATCCCGAATTCGTCCAGAGGTTTCGTCAAATTCGTCCCATTCCAGGACATTGGCCAGATTTCGTTCATCCTTACCCTCCAGAGACTCAACCGAACCCGTATCGATCAGACCCATCTGGAGGGCCTGACTGATACTCATCTTGGCCCCGGTATCGGGATCAGTGAACTGATTCGCAGCCACATCGATCAGCCCCTTGCCCAGCGCTTCGGCAAAGGTCCACTTCTCCACTCGACGCAACTTTTGACCGATGCTGAGCGGGAATTTGTTGTCCTGAATGGCCTTGGCAATGGGAACCTGAACGTTTCGACCCACCTCGAAGGTTCTGGTCTGCGGATCGACCAGACCACTGCTCACAGCCTGAACCAGGGTCACTGTGGAATTGGTTCGCCAGTCCACGATCGATTTGCTGGTCATGGCTTTGAAGGTATCATCGTCGATGGCCCTTGCTTGGCCGCTAAATCCAGACTGAAGTGCTCCCGAGGAAATCGGGTTGATGTACTCACCACTGTCACAGTCAATCAGACCTTCCTGTAGAGCGGAGGAGATGGACACAGCATAGCCCTTCCTTGGGTCATGGCCCCTCCATCGTCAGGGCGGAATAGACCGGTTTCACAATATCTAGCCAGTCCAGTGGCTGTCGACTGAAGGGATTCTGAACCTGCTCCGTTCTGGGATTAATGATGCCCAGTTCTACAGCTCGTTTGGTTGAGATTCGCTCGCAGTTCACTGGATTACACGCCCTTCCTGAGAGGACTTCGGCCAACGTGAAATCCATCAGACCCTGATTGGCTGCCTGGACAAAGCTGACCGTCTGACCGCTCACCGGATTGCCGCTCTACTTGAGGCTGACAATGTCGATGATCTTGGAATGGATGGCATCCTGAAGGGTCATCCGGTGACCGGAACCGGGATCAATCACCCCTCTTTGAGGGCACTGACGATATCCGACCGGAAGACGGCGTAGGATTTGGTCACCTGCTTTCCCTTCTTCTCCACCTTGGCCAGCCCCGAGCGCTGGGCATCAACCAGGCTCATCACTCGTCCGGTACGCATGTCTCGCACCTTATTGATGCCAATCAGTTCCGCGTGCAGCTCCAGTTCCACAGCCTCAACCTGAGCCGACGATTTCACCGTCGTCTTCGTCTGGGTCAGATAGGAATCCCCGTGCAGCTGAACGGTAAACTTCATCCCCGTCTGTTCGTCCGCATACTCCCATCGATCCACTCCGTCCTCGCCACGAACCACCTTCACCAGGGCCTGTTTCCCGACGCCAAGGTCCACCATTTCCTGTCGTTCGCCGGCGGCCAGACCCAGCCGGCCTGGCGCCGCCACCTGTGCCGCCGTCATGGCTGAGGCAGCGTAGCCAGCTGTGGCCTGCAGTAGACCAGAGCTGATTCCCTGGGCAAAACTCATCGACTGACCGCTCTTCTTGTCAATGATCAGCCCGCGCTGACTGTCCACCACATGGGCCTGAGCGGCCTCGTTGAAGTCCAGCTGACTGCACGGTGACCGGATCCACAACCCGGACACTCGTCGGATCAATGTAGCCCAGACGGAAGGCTTCGTGCAGTTTCATCGGTTCCTTGGCATCGCCGAAGACCGCCTCGCCAGTGGTGATATCGATCTGCCCCGTGGCCAGGGCCTGGGACAGTGGGACCGAGATGACCCCAGATCGAACCGTGCCCTGTCGGATGGCTTCGGACAGGGACGTCTTGGCGCCCGTCTTCTGATCCACCAGCTGACCAGACTTTCCATCGATCAGGCCGACTTCCATCGCATCCATCAGGCTCATCGTGGTGCCAGAGGACTCGTCCACAACCACCGGCTCATAGGGATTGAATAGGCCCTTGGAGACGGCATCCTGCAGGGACAGCAGGCGTCTGGTATCGGGATGCTTGAAGAGGCCGGTGGTCGGATCAAACCAGCCCAGCTCCAGGACCTGTTTAAGACTCTGGTCCACAAAGGCGGCGGGACCAGCTGAGGGCTGCTTCCCGAGTGGCCACAATCTTTCGGACCTGCTGTCGCACGGCCGTCTTGGTGACGCCCTCGGCCTCCTGGCCGGACAGCGACTTACTCAATCACACTGACCAGACCCAGTTTGGCCGCCTCCTGCAGGGTGTAGCGCCGCTGAGCAGTCTTGTCGATGTAGAAATTGTGCGAGGGATCCAGAACGCCCCAGTGGACGGCCTCGTCATAGGTCAAATCTTTCCCGCTCAGGTTTTCCTTAATCACCAGATTCTCGGTCTTGATCTTGTCGTAGCGCAGCGCATCATCCAACAGCATCGTTTCACCGGTCAGTTCGTCCGTCACCGTGCCACTGGTCGCATCGAAGGTCCACATTTTCTGACTCTCTTCGTAGGTGGCCGTCCCGGTGGGTGTGAAGGAGGTGACCGGACCGGACAGCAGGCCGCCGCCAAACTGGACTATCTTGGTCGCCTTGGTCGACACCAGAGCGGAAGAGGAGGACGATTCGGAGTGACCGAGATCAGGCCCATGCTCAGGGCATCCTGAAAACTGAGCCTGTTTCCTTTGCCGAATCAGTCACATGACCAGTGGAGTCCACAATATCCTTCTCGATGGCATCGATGATGTTGGTACTCTGGCCTGTGGCCGGACTTCGGACACTGATCGACTCAGAACTGATGATACCCAGTTCGAAGGCTGCCTCCATCGATGGGTTCGATCCGAGTCGGGCACTGTGAACACTCCCTTGCTCAGATCCACCATTCCTCTTCGCTCAGCATCCATCAGATGGAGACCGCCCACTGGCACCTCCAGTGAGCCACGTCTCACCCTTGATGGCCTTGTAGTAGGAGACGCCACCCGGACCACCGGTGGAAACGGTTTCCGTTACCCGGAATCGCTTCACCGTGGTCAGGGTCTCTTCCACGCTGGGATCGGCAAACGGTTTTGGAGCAATCAGTTGAGTGCTCTCAGCCAGCGTTTCGGTTGGAGTTTCCTGAATCGTTGGACCGACGGCATCACTGGCCTTATCTGGCACTAGTCATTCGTTGGACGGATCGATGTCACCACCGATTGATGGCATCCTGAAGGGACATGTCTCATCTCGCCCTGTCGGAACCGCTGAGTCCGGGCATCGAGCAGACCCGTCTCCAGGGCCTCTTCCAGGGTAATCTTGACCGGGATCATACCCTTAGCACCACCGTCCTCACGTCGGTGGACTCGCGCTTCTTTCGTTTGCCGGCTCTGCCAGCCGCCTGGGAAGGCAGGAGGGCCGGGTGCACGTTCATCGGTGGCGACAGCTCGCAGGGCACCCCTCAGGGTAAGGAGTCCTCGTTCGTAGGACTCTCGGACGTTCAGTTGTCTGACTTCAGGACTGCTGTCCAGACCCCTGGACGACCACCGGATCAGCCGGTTGACGTGATCCTCCGCCGGACACTGCGATCCAGGATGGTCATCTGACTGCCACTGCCCACCTTCAGGCCGGGCTGACTGGACAGAATCTTGTGGAGGAGGGGATCCAACAGGTCGCCCTTGCTTGACTCGTTCAGTATCGATACTGTGGCGCCAGTCACGGTATGTTTTGACCAGTTCGGGCGGACAGATCAATCACACCCGCATCCACAGCTTCATTGACAAGTCAGCACAGTCCCGGCGGCCTTGTCCTTTACACCCTTCACATCGAGGATGGTACTTTGCAGCAGCTCCCCCCTGACGGTGCCTTCGCTGGCCGCCTCAGGAGATGGTCAGTCGGGCACCGTCGGCATCGTCCACAAAGAATCCCCGGGCGTCCAGGAGACCGCGCTCCAGCGCCACACTAGCCACCGAGATTATGTCGCTCTCCTTCTGATCCCGGATATACTGGATATCCGGATCGAATCGGACCTTCCCCGAGATGGCCTCCAACAAGGTCAGCCTTTTTCTTCGTCTCAGCATCAATGAATCGACCGACAGAATCGATCAGATCCTTCTTGGCGATTTCCTTCAGGGTCATCGGTTTCTGGATGAAGTCCCGGTCGTAGGCTTCGGCCAGCGACAGGCTCTGCTTCTGTACCAGATCGGTATAGTTGCCCTGTCGAGTGTTGAGGGCATTTCGTAGAAGGGCTTCACTGACCGTCATTCGATTTCGTTCGCTGGTATTCACCACCTCACGAATGTTCATGTTGATCAGGTTGGCCGTCTTCGACACTGCATCGCGCAGTGTGAAGTTGTCAGCGGAATTTTTATCCCTAAATTCGCCAGTGTTGGCATCGATAAATCGATTCTCAATCACCTCGGTCAAGGTGATGGCAATCATCGGCGTTTCGTGGGAGGACACGGCGACATACTCGTTCCGCAGGGCATCCTTCAGTGGGATGGTTTCCCGAGTAATCCGCCCGGTAAATTCGCCTGTCTCTACATTGATCATCCCCTGCTCAATGGCGCTTTCCAGCGATACCGGGGGCAGTTTGAGGATACCCATCTTGATGAGGACATGAGTGTGCTCCCAGGAGATCACTCGATTATCTACAGCCTCTTTAAGGGACATCAGTTCACCGGTGTGGGGATCTTTCCAGTTGGCGACACTCCGGATCATAGATCCCGCGCTGGATCGCCTCCAGGAGGGTCAGCTCATCAAAGGTGTCCGGATCCCGGATCCCGTACTTGGTATGGACCACATCCTGAAAGGACTGGGACACATAGCCCCGGGATACGGCCTCCTCCAGGGACATCTTGGACCCGGACACGATGTCATAGAACTCGCCCTCCCCTGAGTGCAGGTCCAGCAGGCCCTGACGCAGAGCCTCAACAAAGGTCAGGATTTCACCGGTCTGTTTGTGTCGAACGGCGTCCAGTTCATAGAATTCCGTCTTCGTCTCCGTCCACTCCTCGTACATTTGCATCTCGTCCTCGTGCTCTGAGATCTTGGCTCGATCCCCGGAGCCCTTGGCCGTCTCAAACGGTGACGTTTCCTCACCCTCAAATCCATGGGAAATCTGCCAGCCCGTATGGACGTCCTGCTTCTTGACGGGCGGCATTACGACGGGCGGTTTCTCGGGCTCCGTCGGCGGTTTCGGTTTGGGTCGATGCAGGCGTTCCCATTCCTCGCGTCGCCAGCGCTCCTCTTCCTCGCGTCGACGCCGCTGGTCCTCAGCCTCTCGCTCTCGTCGGAGTCGCTCGTTGTCCTCTGCCGCGCGTCGGAGCGCGTCTTCCTGCTCCCGCAGCCTGTGGAGGCGCTCCCGTTCCAGGGCAGCCTGACGCTGAGCCTCCGCCTCCGCCTGCCGTCGAGCCTCATCCTCCGCGCGTCGGGCCTCCTCTTCCGCGCGCTGACGCGCCAGCTCAGCCTGACGAAGCTTCTCCTCCTGTTCGCGCAGACGGCGCAGTCGCTCTGCCTCGTCGTCAGCCGCGCGTCGTCGCGCCTCCTCCTCCTCCCACTGACGCCGCAGTCGTTCCGCTTCCTCTTCCGCGCGTCGACGCGCCAGTTCCTCCGCTCGACGTCGAGCCTCAGCCTCTGAACGTAGGCGGTCATCATCCTCCTAGAAATAGGCTAATGGAGCATTAGACAGACACTGATTATTAAAAAAAGACACGAATTTATATTTTGAAAATTTAACACATATTATCTTCATCAGAAGTGCTGTTGAATGTTTAAAGACAACAACTAATGAAATTATGATAAGCTTTTTAGCTTAGTATGTACCTGCCTTAAAAATAGCTGTTGTAAGACATTTACAGAATCTGGTGTTCTTATGCAAACTTATCCTTAACACAAATATTATGTTTGCAAAATATTTCTATAGCTATCATATAATAATTTTCGTTTATATTTTGCTTGATATTGTAAGACATTCTTCTGATATTTTTCCTAAGCTTAATACGTAAGATGCATATATATATAAGTATCCATATTGTATATTTGTGCCTGTCAGTTGAAGTTGGGGACCTATTTTATATAAGCTAAGTTTGGTTCCAATTATGCATAACTGAATAAAGAACAACTTAACGCAAGCAAGAAATGGTTCAGCAGCGGATGAACAGAGGATATACGTAGGTACAATTTCGCAGAGTTTCGGCTATAGATTATGAAGGGTATTTTTACAGGGACGGGGGGCGGGCGGGGTTCCGAAATCGCCCCTCCCGCCATATTTTGGGGGAATCCTCCTCTCTAAATGACAGTCAAAAATCGACCAATCTTGAAAAAGGCCAAATATTTTTGACACAAACTACAACTGTATATGCTTTTCCCAAAATCGAGAAATTTTGAAAAAATTTTAACTATTCCCATGCAAATCTCTAATGGCTGGTTCATTCAGCAACCTTCACTTTCAGAAACTCCCACCCCGGGCAGAAAAACCTGCTCAAAAATTCTCTAAAAATACCCTTGCTATGCTTATGCATATATATGCATAATAAAAAATTAATGTTTCTAAAATTGATCTCGGAACCAAATGACAAAAAACAAACCTAATCAACAAAAAGACAAAAACAAAAAACAATCTCAAAGAGAAACCATATCTCTCTTTCTACCATCTTAGTTATAAGCTTTTTTTTCTAGAAACATTCACAAGATTCATTTTTTCAAGCAAACGGCTTCAGACATTTGAATGCGGTTCAACATAAAAAATGGAAAAAAGCCTCTCTCAAGTTCCCCACTACCCAATTCCCCAAAATACTCCAAAATAAAAGAAGGATTGACCAGCGACAGGACAGAGAAAAACAGGGGGGACGGGACAACAGGGAAACGAAAAACAGAAAACCCGAATGGAAGAGAAATGAAACAGATATTACAAAACTGACAGGAAAAAAGACATTAAAAATATCCCAGAAAAGTGTGGATACATGCAATCTTTTGTGCAAGCTGTAACTCACTTAAAACCAGAAAAAATACGTACATATTTCAGTTTGTATATTGCTTGCATGCTGCGTGTATAAAACAATTAGTACGTCCTTTAGTCCTCGAATTTTACAAGTCTAAGAATTGTACGAGTAAGTAACACAAAGAATTGTACGAGTAAGTAACACAATAGGTACGCTAGCACAGATTTGTTTATTCTTGATCGTTAGTGGCATTACGCCTACGTACATATGTATATATAAGTATATATATATATATATATATATATACGTAATGTTTTAGCTTGCTGTTTCTGCTAAATTTTTAAAACGTCTCCGAAAGCATACGCACGTGTCTAGCAATCGCAATATCAAAACTTGTAACAACTAAATTCTGGTACGTATATATATAAAAAGAGTTCTTTAAACAAAAACAGTAGCAACGACCAGCCAAATAGAAAAGGACTACCAAATCGCACTCCCAAAAATAGGGTTAGGTCACTAGTGAAAAATAAGACTATTTATTCTTTATGAGCAAATGAAGAACGAACCATAAGAACAATTTTATAACTGTGATTTAGTGAGTTAGTTTTCGAAAAACTTTGTAAAAAAAATAGAGAGAGCAAAATGTAAAACATTGACAGCACTAACCGACAGGAAAATTGATTTCCCACATCAGAATGCTCTGTCTGAAAATCGTTAGAAAAACACTGCTTGAAGGTTTTTGTTCTTAGGATGGTTTCTGTTTTAATTGATCTCAAATATTTTGATTTTTCACAAAAATTTAAACTCAAAAACTATATATGGTTTAAAATTTTGATACATGCGATTTGCTAAGTTTGTCATGAATTATCGGGTATACGTATAATTACAATGCGAATGAGTGTGCGCAGTGCGGGTGCGGTAAAGTGAAAGAGTGAGCGATAGAGCGCAAGTGCCAAGAGGTAGAAAAAATGCACCGTACGTATCTAATTTTCTAAGAATACTACGTAAGAATTTGGAATTAAGATATATTCTAATTAATCAAGTTCTATAATACTTACGTAACTGGGCTTATTCTAGTGCCTCATAAACGACCCCCCCCAATTCGTGCCCCCCCAAAACTAGAGGGTGCCCCGTTTGGCACCAAATTTTACCCGGCCTAAAATTTCGCTCAGAAAGCATAATTATAAAAAACTTTCAGGCTTCGCCGGAGATTTTTACTAATTCTTTGCCTTTTTGATCACTAAATCTGTCTGTTTTTGAGATAAAAATTAGTTTTTACAGTGTATGCCAGAAAAATACCGCTATGTTTAGCATATTTTTAGAAAACTTTTCGCCCCCCCCTAGAATTCGTTGACCCACGGACTTTTGGACCCTCCCAAGAAGCCTCCCCCAAGGAAAAAACCCCTAGATTAAGCCCAGCGTAATATATACGTACACATAAGACGTGCGCTAGCTTTTTCCTACAGGGGGCGGGGGGGTGTGGGTTGGGACGGCCCCCCCCCAAGAAATCGGTTACCCCCCAGACTTAGGTAGCCCCCCCCCAGGATTCGGTCCTTTTCCCCACAACTCTAAAGTGCCCGGAAAAATAGGATTTTGGGGTAAATTTTGAAAATTTTTCCGGCTTTTAAGCTTTCAGGCGTTTTTAAGCATTTTTTAGCTATTCTAAGCTTAAATTGAGGTTAAAAATAGTTAATTTTTAGCTCAGCAGCAAAAAATAGCTATTTTTATGCATTTTTCGAAACATTCCCCCCCAAAACCCGAGCCCCCTCCCAGACCTGGACCGCTCCCCAGACTCCCCCCAGAAATCCAGAGAGGGACAATATATAACAATATAACTTTTCAAAATTGTTCAAAAATTTATAAATAAGTGACCTGCGAGAATATTAAGCGAAGTCAGTGCTGTAGCTCAGTTGAGGTGAATGTCTTATTCCAGGAATTGAATATTTTAATAAACTTAAGGGATGAAATGGGTGCCCGCCTTAGAGTTCAAAGTAAGTACGACAGCCAATTTTTCAAAGACCTGGATACATCGTTGCATACTATACACATATTTTATACGTAGTTTTTACTGTCACGTTTATCTATAAGCCCGTATATACGTAAATTTTAATGGTCATAAATTCATAAGTTAATCTGGATTCATTCTACTGGGCGCGTGGACACAGAAAAGAATGCTTCACATAAACCGAAACTTAAATTTATATCTAAAATTAAATAGTTTTCTACAGTTAAGTAGTTTGAAAATAACTTTTTAAAATAAAAAAATCACCTTTAGCACATCATTTAGTACGAAAATTATTTGTCTGTCTGGTTTCGATGTGGAGGGCAACCACACCTCAGAGCTTCCGCCACCCCAGCCCCCTCCAAGAAAACATCAGTAGAATAAGCCCAGCAAAACTATGCACGAACATATGTATACTAATTTTATTAAAGTTTGCTAATTTTAATGCAAAATTGCATGCAAAAGGGTACCAAGTACATCGACAACAAGACACGTGACTTCTGTACATCAGTTTTACCTCAGCGCTAACGGTGTCCGATACAGTTGTCAACTTAAGACAGTTACGTACAGTCAGTCAGAATATATATACTTCTTTTAAAAAATTTCCACCACAAAAATATTTCTTGGGACTAAGCTCAAACAGGAACCCACAATGTCTAAAGAGCTTAATATATACGACATAGCCTCTTTCTCCAATTTCAAAAGGAAACATTGAAAAATAAGACCACGCTAATTCTTTGCTTTAGCTGAAACGATATTTCTTCAATTCGTACACCGTAGCTTGTAAGAATGTCTTAGGTACAGTTAGTTACACACGTAGTTATATATACCTATGAACACAATGCAAAAATCTTATTTTGACAAAAATAATCTCACTACAATATTTATTTGCAACGAGAACCGACAATAAAGACCTAAAAATTCAAGTTGCAACAACAGGTAGGTCCGGTCCACATAGCACTTTGCTTACCACAACAACAGTTCTAACCTGCTGCTTTCGTTTCCAGTTCTGTACAAGGGTCTGTATCAGATTGTGTCGTTCCAGAATGAAGGATGACAGCTGGGAGAATCGCTTGTTCAGATCCTCCAGTTCCCGGCGGACCACTTCGGCGCCCGGGGTAGCCGGATATCCGGGCGGATATTGCAACAGCTGGCGCAGATCCGGATGCAGGGACTCCAGCTGCTCGCCGTACTGATACAGGATCTCATCATACGTCTACAAACAGAACAAATAAATAAACATGTAAACAAGTATCACAAAAATGATGCACACAGATTCCACACAGAGTGAGCCCGTGAGCTTGACAGACACCAAAACCATTCTCAAAAATATTGATTGTAAGAACTGACACAATTTATCTATTTCCCCACCCCCACGTCTCACGAACCTTAACCAGAACCGTGTATCCATAGTACGTACCTTTGCCTCTCGAATAAATTTTCCACCTTCATGGTTGACCTGTTCCACGGCCCGCGTTCGCTCGGTCAACTGGCTATATTCCGTCTAAAATAAGGAATCATTAAAACATGAAATACTATTTTAATTAGCTAATTATAGCTATTTAAAAAACCAAAAATAGCTACATTATTGGTATTAATTAACTGTTATGAATTAAATCAATTACCATCAGCCTATCCAGCATATCCTCATACTCATCCGGTGTGAGCTGCTCCGGATCTCGGAGTTCACGAATCGTGGCCTCCACCCGGCTCAGCCAATCGATCTCCGTTCGATACACGGATCGGTAGGTCATCAATATCTGAATGGCCAGTTCCGCTGATTTCAGTCTATAAGCAGACAGCTGACAATGAAATTCCCAAAAGAGAAAAAGCTATGACTACGCATTACGACAAGATACATACATGAGGTGATGTTCTACGAAGGCAGGGACAAAAACATAGTTTATCGAATTTTTAGACTAAAACAGCGGATTTGGGGAGAGCCTTATGAAAAAGCTCAAGTTCTGGCAGTGGCGGTGGGGGTCAAGAACACTGAGGTCATCGGACCCCAAGCAAACATTCTACCATCGTCAGCAACCCAAGCTAGCTAAGCTGGACTCGATAAATTTAAGCTGTAAAATATCGCATACAGCATTACACACCAGAGTGGACCAACAAAACGATAGCTGATGTACAAAAGGATGTACCTTTGGACGACCTGAGTGCACAGGTTCTCCCATCGGACCATGACGTGTTGGACCTCATCCTCCAGACGGTCCACGTCCGGATGCTGTCCCACATTGTGGCGCGTGCGGGCCACGTGCTGTCGCAGCTGGCCGATGGCGCTGCCCAAGTGGTCCAGGACAGGCTGCTGTTGCTGCAGCACCAGTTGCAGCTCCTACAGAATAGGAGGGAACACAAAAAATTGAAATTAAAACGGAAAGAAAAAACGAAAGAAAAATCAATAGACAATGCTTAAAGCGGGTGGCAAACAATGTTTTAATTGAATTGGATATGTATATTCGGACACATGAAGGATCTAATCCCATTTTAGGTATATTTTGATGAAGAATTGGAACTTGGTCGCAATCCCATAACACCTTCCCACTACAGTCACTTCACTTCTATCCGCCGAATATACGTCATATTAAATTCATTCATTTATTCATTCATTCATTAATAACTAACAGCCATCTCCAACCTACCAACAGTTGTGAATGAACCCCGCGGAGTCGTTCCACATCTGCCGGCATGGTATCATAGACAGCCAATAGGAGCTCATGCTCCTTGACCACCTGACTCGACTCCGCCAATCCATTCAACACTGTCCCAATGGATTTCAGGCTAAACAGACAGGAAAACAAACAATTGTCAAACAGAATTCGATAGCCATAAGATGGGTGATATGCTGTGTTTTTTTTCGTCGAAACTTTTTGCGAACTTTTACGCAGTCCTCCAAAATTTTTTGCGGAATTTCGCAAAAAATTGCGAAATACTAATTTTTTAGTATTTTAAAGATAACTAATGAATTTTAGTAATTTGGCTGTATTTAAACACATTTTTAATATTTAACGCATGGTACTAACCAAGTTATATATAACTATTTTTCGAAAGTCGAGCATGTATAAGCGTGTTTTACAAGTGTACTTAATAGTGAAGAGACGCGGGGGTCTGGGGGCGGAGCCCCCAGAAGCTGAGAAAATTTTGTAAAGCCGAGGAAAATCCTTAGTGGAAATTCTCAAAAGTTTAGTTTCGACTATCAGTAAAATCCTAAGGTATAAGCAAACTGCTAATATGAATTGTTTAAAATTATGGTATGTTATGGTTTCAAGGCTAAAAGAATTTCATTGCATAGCTGTCACTAGGCATTCTAACTCAGCTAAGATTGAAAGGTGTCTACGTATATAGAAATACGCGCCGACGGCGCGAAATTTTTTGAAATTTTTCTTCAAAAAGTATCAGAAACACGTTTATTTCTCATCTGAGACAACTGAAAATGTCTACTCAGAGACAAAATTTTTTGCGGAACTTTACGCAGAGCTCCGAAAAAAGTTGCGGAATTTTCAAAAAAAGTGCGGAATTTCGCAGTTTTTTTCGCAAAAAAAACACAGGTGATATGAGAGAGAGACAACTAATCTCTGGAGCTGCATGGGCTGATTCTAGGGAATTTTTCTTGAGAGGGGGGTTCTTTGGGAGGGTGACCCCTGGGGTTCGAGTCATGTGGGGGGGGGTCAAATTTGTTTTTAAAACATGATAAAAATTGCGCTATTTTTATAGTAATCTCCAAGAAAGTTCGTTTTAGTGCAAAAATAAGCGGACTTAGTGTTAAAATAGGAAACAATGGAGTAAAGAGTTCCGGCGAAGCCGGAAAATTTTTGAAAATTTGGCCTTTTGAGCGATTTTTTCAGGGCAAAAATTGGTAACAAAAAGGACACCCCTATTTTGGGGGCATTTTGGGGGAGCCACTTTTGGGGTTGAGGACGTCTATGGGGAGGAGACCCCCATTCCCTTCACCCAGTAGAATAGTCTAGAAACAAATAAATTATCATGACAAACGAGCAGCAGTTTTTCGCACTTACCGTTCCACATACATCCGTGACAGTTCCCACAGATTTTCCCAGCGGCTCATGAGCTGATCCAGGCGAGAGCGCTGGAGAGGACTGGGATTGGGGATCTGGCGGAACAGTTCCTGGATCATGGTCACCTCGCTGTCCAACTCTTGCAGTTCATCCTCAAACTCCTACAACAGAAGGGGCAGAAAGATAGAATTAAAGACAAAATCCTTTAAAGCAAAATCTGAATAGGAAGATAAGATACGACTGCTCAAAACAGTTTGGACACTACCAGGCGTTACTCAGGCATGACAGCTGAGGAAAAAATTTGTGTATCTTAGACGTCTTTACACGATCAATTTAAATGTTTTATTTCTGAGCAACTCAAAAAAGAGTATTACTAAAAAGTATCCGACCCAATCTCAAACAGACTGTACCCTTCCTTCTAGACGGTACATAGTACCCTCTATACTGTACTACTCTACCTTATGAGCGAATGTGCGTTGCTCCAATTCCTCAATGGTCCTCGGGATGTGGTCCATGACCCGCTGGTTGAGGGTGGCCCAGGCCTGCTCAAGGCGGTCCAGGACCGGCACAGCACGACTGTCGAACAGGTCCGACGCATCCGGTTCTAAAACAGCAACACTCACTAACAAACAGGCCTTCTAATGATCAAGATAATGACCATAATAATATGATATGATAATGATATAGATAAGATAACACAAAGAGTGATGAAGGAAAGAGAAGAAAAAACTGAAAGACAAAATCCTAATGATATGATAATCACATCAAGAAAATGAGGTAAACGCGGGCCAGTCCTCCTAATTAGGTGCGACTAGATACTTATGGTAGGAAGAGCTATTAGTGTTGTAGAAAATTTTTTACGATTCCTTTTTCCATACATACTCTGGGTCAAGTCAGACTAAACCTGAGTGACTCTGTTAGAGCGCACATCAGCAAGTCAGTATCAAATCAAAATACTGATATTATCAAAATACAATATGTTGATATTATACTGTACCCTGTATCTTCTGTGCCTGTGTGAGGAGCTGGTAGAAGTGGTCATTGGCCAGTTTCAGCTCCTCCCGGAGTCGGATGGCCAGCGGGTCGTTGGGGTCCATCTCCGCCAGAAGCTTGGCCCCGTCCTCATTCAGGGCCTTCAGAATGGCCTCCCGTTGGGCTGGGTCCATTTCCAAAAACTGAAAACAGAAACAAAAACAGAGTACAAAATTGTGTAACCAAAAATCAGAACTAGCACAAAAGTTTCCTACACATAGCAGTCAGTTAAACACCAGTCCCCTGTCCCAATAAGTATGCATTATTTTTATCCCAACAATTTCAATGTTATTTTGGCTTCTGCATCTTCTTCCGCTAGCCCCTTACCCCAACCCTAACCAGACGGACAATTAATACTCATCTCCTTATACTTATGGTGTCAATAAAATAGTATCAAAGTCCAAAACGTGAATTCACGTTTTGGACTTTGATATTTTATTGATTCCTTTGTATCCCCTGTGGATCCGTAAGCGGCAGTTTTATCGATTATCTTTTCTAAACGTATGGTGGCAAATGATGTTCGAACCTGTTTGAGATCCCATTCACGAATAATTTGAATTGTATTCAGAATCATGAGGAATCGAATTTTCCTATGCTTCTCCAGCCAGATCTTTTTCAGCCTATCAAACAGGGCCTGCAGCCTTCGCAGGTACGCATAGATCCGTTCGTCAGGCGGCGGGAGGCGGAAAATGACCGAAGGGACCTGGGCTGTGGCCCCGCTGGCCGACTGAATCGTCCAACGAAGAGAGTTGCTGTTCTCCATCAGGCCGCACTCGTCTCCATGACGAACGAAGAACTGAAATAGGAATAGGGAAAAATGAAAAATAATAGGAAACAGAAAAAGAAATGGGACAAGAAGAAATTATCGTGGCGGGAGCATAAAACACGTCAAGCTCTACATACATAAACCTTTAATTTCCAACTTTACTGTTCGTTTTCTGCACAAAATAATAAATGCCCAGAAAAAACATTTCTACGTAGACACAACACTGGTCTTTTCGTACACAGGAGCAATATAGACTAGCGTATTGGAAAAGCTTACAACTGTGTCTCACATTAACTACGCATTTCA
This sequence comes from Trissonchulus latispiculum, assembly GCA_030248195.1. Taxonomy (NCBI): domain Eukaryota; kingdom Metazoa; phylum Nematoda; class Enoplea; order Enoplida; family Ironidae; genus Trissonchulus; species Trissonchulus latispiculum. Next base: position 503 of record JASAND010004113.1, on the reverse strand, counting down.
ATCAGTTCACTAGAGCATGCACAACCACCATAAATCATCAGAAATTATGTAATTTCCAATTTCAGTTGGCCGTTCATTATTAACACACTTGCTATCTATAGCATGCTTACATCTTCATGTGTGTAGTCAGCCAATGCTTGTACAGTAATCGGTTCCCTAACGGATTCGCCCCGTTGCCAGAACGGAGACAGATTTTCAGCCCGTTCAAACAGTGACACGAGAACGTTACTGTACTGATCCAGCATTTCACGAATTTCCTGTAAAACAAAAAACAAGATGACACCAAAAATAGAACAACAATACAGTAACAAGAAACAAAAATGCTCCTCTGGAGCATGAAAAAAGTAATATGGGTGATGGTGAGGTTGCAAAATCAAGAGAGGACTAGTCTTTAAAATGCTTAATATGGGGCTAGGTTCAAAAATAGAAGAGGACTAGGTTGTGAGCGAATTAATATGGGCACAGCTTCGCCGAACAACCCATATTCGCGGTTTATAAATGTA